>JBAMHX010012030.1:0-14983 GCA_037177515.1 Pseudomugil tenellus
CTATAGAATATAATAAATGTATGAATAGCTTAGCTAAAGTAAACATGAGTCTAGAGTTAATACGAATAATTACAACACTGTCCTCACAGTAGCGGGGACACTTTCCATGTTATAATTCTCACAATGAAAAGACACAGGAAGGAAATAAATATGAGCAAATCATGTAATGAACTCATACAGCTGCTGAAAATAAAAAAAATAAGAAATGAAGTAAAGTAAGCAGTTCATGGTTTTATCACAGCTTCAGCATTTAGTTTACAGTAGAACCTTTTACTTAGTTTGCTTTTTACAGCTCAGTTAAACAAAAGAGCAAAATGAGGTTTATGATTCTGTGAAAAACACTCAGTTGATTACAGCTCTGCAAAACCATTTAATAAACTTGATTTTAATTTGAGATATTTTATACATTTAACATTGTCATTACAGTATGTGAAAATGTCAATGTAAACAAAACAAAATATGTTTTTATGTATTACATAGAAGCAGAAGTCTGTTGTTCTATACAATGCAAAGTTTAAGTTAGAAATAAGCAACATTTTATCATGGCGTTTGTCTACTTGCCATGTAATCTGTGGTTAGTTTTTTTTCTTTTCAACTTCTTTCCCTGAGTGATAAAAGTAATAGAGTACAAGAGAAATTCAATGAAAACAAATACATTCTTGATTTGTTGTCAAAATAATTTTTCTGTCTCACGGTTCTTTAAACTAATTCAGCTCCACATACTGACAGAAACAGTAAATATTTTTTGACTATTTTTGTTTATGAACTAGGTTCAATTCGGACTCTGATCAGTCCTCTATGTTATTTATAAGGTCCGGTGAATGCTTTTCAAACATTACTTGATTTCGTTTCCATGACCAGACGACCGGACAGTTCCAGGGTGTAAAAAGAAGTGGTCAGACATTAAAGTGGAGGGAAGAGAGCAACAGCATGCACACCACGAAAGAAGCTCACTGCTGCTCACTCCCACACATTAGGAGTTGATTAGCGCAGTGAAAGACTGAAAGCTGTTATGACCCTTTTTAACTCTAGAGTTCTATAACAAAACAAACCGGAAATAACTTACAGTATCCAAATCATCAAGTTCTCCGAATCACATACACCCAGTCCTAACAATCCCAGAGGCAGACTGTGGATCCCAGAAGACACAGCTGTCCTAATTGCAGGTTTCTACCATCTTTTTAAAAGTACATGCGATTCACTGATTGGTCGGTAAGGAGGAAGTGTTGATCTGGTTAGTACAATGAGATTTAGTCAGCTTGTTTTTGGTGATTCTGGTGCGTTCTTATTAGCCCTTTCTTAAACAAATCCTCCTCCCTCCCCTACACACTTCACCTCTGTATAGGTGCCCTTGCAGCTGAAGGCGGTTCCCTAATTGCGGTATAGGGTATAAAAAGCAGAACCTCGCATTTGGTGTTACATCCCCAGTCCTGTGGCCTAAGGATGTGGATTTAAGGAAAGAGCTACCATACAATCTCTCCCCAACTGGGCTGCACATCCATCAATCAGTTCATCAGTCATCACTTATCTCACCTGTTTCCAATAAGTTCCCATTAAGGACATCATTCCTCATTGGACAAGCCATCACAACCACTTCTCCTTCCGAACCAATCAGCATTACACATGGACAATAAAAAGGAGGACACTTCATATAATCGGGGCAGATACTGGAAATAAGGGCAGGCATTTGTACCACATTAAGAAGAAGATAACTGGACTTGGGGTGATCAGGGGGAGTAGGAGAGAGGAGGTGGTCATCACCAGACTCAGCTTAGGCCATTGTGGTCTAAATAAAACATTAAGGCGAATTGGAAAACATGAAACCGGTCTTTGTGATGTGTGTCGGGGGGCAGAGGAGTCTGTAGAACATGTAGTTGTGCAGTGTAGGGGTCATGACGAACAGAGAAGAGTTCTGAAGAGTAGGATGACGGAGCTGGGGATTCAAGAATTCACCTTGAAGAGTGTATTGTGGTGTAGGAATAGAATCCAAGTCGGGGAGCTGGTACGGTTCCTGAAGAATACAGGTGTATTTGATAGGGTGTAGGGTTTTTTTTCTGGGTAATGCTCCTTTAAGCTGGTTGCCAACCGCTGTAATACGTCAAAAAGAAGAAGAACATAATCGGGCAGGTGTGTTTTTTCAGATCAGTTTGTCCTGAGAGTTATAGCGCTGTTGGATTGTGTGAATGGGAGATGTTTGACAATTGGACTACTTTGACATTTAGGGAGGCTGTAGCTCGGGGGGTAAGTGGAGTTGTCTGCCAACCTGAAGGTAGGTGGTTCGATTCCAGGTTTCCCCTGACTACATGCTGAAGTGTCCTTGGGTAAGACACTGAACCCTATGACCCAGAAAGTCGCTTTGGATAAAAGCATCTGCTAAATGACTGTAATGTAAATGTAATGTAATTTAGGAAACCCTAGTTGTTTGAAGATTTAAATTTTCCCTTTTTGTAAGTTTTTTTGGTTAATTGAAGACGGAGGCTCTCTCAAGTTAAATGTAATTTTGATAGTGTTTTTTGTTTGGATGGTAGTAGATTATTTTTGTCTAGGTTTTGAGAGAATTTTGAGTTCTCTGTATATAGAATTATAAGTAGTGTTAAATTGTTAATTGTAAATGACAAGTATACCTCACTGAGGTCTCTTTGTGTTTTGGTTTTTGTATACATGTAATTTTGGTTACTGGACTGAGATATTACTGATTTTTGGACATCTTTTGTTGTTTGTTTTTTGTGAACCTGGGCAATTCCATTCAATAAATTATTGCTATCTTTTTCATTGATCCAATTTGTTATTGGCCACTTAGACCCTATAAGGATCGTAACATTGGACACCCTCCCCTCATCCTAGTGGAAAAGGAAATCACTGTTACCATGGTTTCAAACTTGGCATCATTGACACCTGCGGCAGTCCCTGTTTTACATAATGAACCTACTCTTATGTATTCATTTGTATGTATATCTCATAGAATGAACTTTCTATTTTGTTTGTACTCATTATTTTATATTGATCTGATGGACACATAGCTTTTGTTTCAAATATATTGTTCAGTTCATTTGTATAATAAAAATTTATTTTAAAAAGAGATAACTTACTTCCAGCCTTTTTTGGACGAATCTCTTTTTCTGTTTAATACAGCATTCTTTGCAGCACGCAGCGCAATAAACTGCACATATTTATTTTATCGCATAATCAATTTTTTGATAATTGTAGCGTTACTGGGAGCCAGTGGTTTCTCAATGTTTATCAGTTCTATTTTTGTCGGCCTAGTCGTGAGTGTTATTTTATTTAATGCTACAAAATAATAAATACTGCCATGAGATGTGCAGAACTTACATTTGTACACCACTTTCTCCATGGCGCTGTCTGAGTGCTGTTTGCGTTTCTCCATGTGTTTAGGTCAGCATCGTATGCACACTCGCTGTTGAGGGTTTTACGGACCACTTTCACTCACCTGTAATTAGTTTCAGATGACACTTAATATGGCGTGTGTAACTGGTTTCCTCTGTAATAATTAGTGCTTACCACTAAGAGTCGCTGCTGTGTAGTTAAGCACAGTTTGAGTAATGCAGCATCAGAAGGAGAAAACAGTAGATTACATGAGTTAGATGTTACAACTGCATAAATTGAACAATTAAGCATGCATCTGTTCCAACAACAAACCTCCAATGTTGTAAAGAAAAATAAATGAATGACCTGTGTCAAATTCAGCTTTTCCAAAGAATCTTACTGTGTGTGTAACTGAAAGTGTGTCTGTGAAATGAGTGTGTGAGAAAAAGACAGAGGGGTGTATTTCATCAAGCAACAACTTGTTGATCTTGAGGAAAACGTGCTGCTCCAGAGATGTGTTTTTTCTGTTTCTCAGGCCAGATGAAAACCGTCCACACAGAGAAGATGCGGTCCACAAAGGCTCATGAGGCAGATGCAATAACCAGGTCTAATGCCACACAGGCAAGTTTTGCATAGACTGCCTCTCTTGATCTACTGCAGAAGTGTTTGACATTTTGAATATTCCTCTTTAGTTCAACCAACAGACTATTTGTCACATCTGGCTGATTTGTCAGTGACACACTGACCTCCATACAGGATACAAGGAAGCTGTATTCCTGTAGTAAGTAGGTGATGTAGGCATCAAATGTAAGATAAAAAATAGTTTTAAAATATATTCAAGAATTAGTACTTTGACAGTTCGACCCTTGATTTTAGATCAGGAATCATATAATCCTTCATGTTCTATTGCATTTGATTTATTACACTATATGAGCTTCACAAAGTTGTTTCTACAGAATGAAGCATTGCTTGGTGAACCCATAATTAATTGTAATCCTGAATATCAAATTATTGGAAATAATCAGTGTTGCTCCAGTTAATACTTAAAGAGAACTGGCTCAAAGTTCAGTTCACACAGATAAAAATGAACTTATTCGAGTTTATAGTTCTTTTTTTTTTAAAAAAAAAAAAAAAAGCTAAGTTCACATGTCTAAAAAAGAACTAGTTCACATTCATTTGTTACATTTTGTTAGTACTCAATAAAACCTCTTCTTAACCATCTATCAAGTCACTACCACTCCAAAACTAAACAAATAAACCAATAAAGAATCATGAGAAATTATTACATCCAGGAGAAAAATAATGTTAAAAATGGATAATACATTTTACCCCATTTACATTTACATTTTTAAATAATGTGTGATCATAATATGTAGAAAATACATAGTGCAGTCAAAGTATAATGTAGGCAACACCTGCACCAAACTATACTACAGCAGTTCGACTGCACACATCTATGATGTCCTCTGTTTGATTTAGTGCTTGTGTTGTTAATATTCTCAGATGTAAGTCGGAGAAAAGAAAAGCATCTGCTAAATGACTGTAATGTAATGTTTAATTAAACCTTTATTTAGCCAGCATGAACCCAAACATGCAGGACTTCAAACGCTTTATAAGCCCTTTTCAGACATAGTAACCGGGTAATATCTGAATATTTACCACCTGCACTTTACCCAGAGAGGCCTATTCAGACATGCCACATTACTGGATATTACACAGTAAATAGTGTTTAGACATAGGTGGTAAATGTGCGGCTAAGACTGTCATGCTGGAAACAGGATATCATGTATCATAGTGCAACAGTCACAAAAACAAAACATATTGGATCAGAATATAATTTACCTGTTGAGAACGGCTGTGTACTGGCGTGATGTCTAATTCCACGTTTATCTATTATGCTCGCTGACATCGTGGTATAGCAGCTTCATAGTTTTGAGCTTGTTAATCACTTGCTGTTTGGTTTTATTTATCTGGTTTTCCTCCAACTTAGCTTTGATGCGGTAATAAACGACAGAATCCCGCACTGTTCCTGCACACATTGTCTTATACTTTCATCAGACCTTGCTCCCAGGAATTCTTTAACTTCTTGTCTCGCCAGTTTCTTTTTATTATTTCTTATTTCTCGGTTATTCACATTAAGTTTTAGTCTTCTGTGTTTACTTTTTGAGGGAAACAATGTCATCGCTTCCCACGGTGGCATCTGCCCTCCTGGCTGAATCTCAGGGCGACCTGTACAGGCTGTACGCCGCCTCTTGTCCCAATGTCAGCTGGAATTGGCTCCAACCCCCTGTAACGACCCTCAACAGACCCCTTTTTAGAACGCTTGGATGAACTGGTCAACAAACTGTGGAATTTATGTGACTACGTCAAACTCTCTTCCCCAGAGGAAAAGCTGGATGCCTTTGTGGGTGCCTTTGTTCTCTTTGTTATCATGGAGACAGCCATGATAAACTTTCTGCTCTCTCCTCTTCCAACCACCAAGTGTTTAACCTCTCCACAGGAGACCAGAACACTCAAAGGACAGAAGGACTTCTTGGTTCTAACCTTTTCATTCTGTTCCATGTATGTGCAGTTGTTCTTTTATCTTTTTTTTATCTGATTTAAGGTCTCTAATCTGTGTTTTATGTTTAATGTGATATCATTTTAGTTTAATGCAGTTATAGATAATTCTGTGGTAGGAGCATGAGCTGAAATCACCCCCACAGGGCCCTGATTGGCTGGCAGCATCCAGACCTGCTCACTCAGCCAAAGCCCGCCTATCTTAAAAAAGACCAAAAGAGACTCTGCTCTCTCATGCCGCTGGACTCTTCCTTCTTCTTTCCTGTCCTCTTGTCTGTTGGCTTCCCTGGATCACCATCTGAAGTTACCTCCTATGCGTGTGTGAAAAGCTCTGTCCTGCTTGCTGGAGAACAAAGGAGTGCCACATGGTCTAACACATGGCCACTCACTCAGGACTTATGATGAGGAATTAAGCTTTCATTCTGCAACCAAGCTTGTGCCTCCTAACGGAAGTCCGATTTTCCACAACAGCTTAAAACACCCCACTTTTGGACATTATCGAACCTTTCTATATCTGGCCTCAACCTCCAGCCATCCAAAGGGAACCACTAAAGCTGCGAACCCCCAAGGACAGGCTTCTCCCGGATTCCAACGGCGCCTATACAGACAGACACCGTCTCAGTGCCCCAGAACGGATCCAAACCCAAGCCCAGTCCACTGGTCGTAAGCTGCGGTTCTGAATGAACCCCATTTCCTCAGCGAGGAACTATTGGTCCTTACCGATGGTTGGCAAGTTAAGAAACTATCTCATCTAGGCCTTAGAAATGGTTTCATGCTTTAGACATGATTAAGGAAACTCACAGTTTTACTTAATACATGTTTAATCCCAAAAACATAGTTTCTTCTCCATAGAACTCAGGTTTATCATCAACTCTCATAGCAACACTGGTTTATGTTATGTTTGTCTGGTCTGTCTTGTTCGTTATATGTTTTCTTATTTCTTATATTTAGCCATGTATAACCTGTAGATTAGATAATAAATACCCCTTTTACTCTCTGGTGGTTGTCTGTCTTGATTCCCTGTGGTCATGATTTAAGTCAATTCAAACTAGAACTTACGACTATAACGTTTGAGACTGAATGATTTATTGAGACTGATTAATTATTTTATTCTTTGATTAAGTTATCAACTCTTCATCTAATTAGATTTCCTTCTATACCTATAGTGTTAACAAAGTAAATTTGAAAATAGGAGGTGGTGCCTCGAGGTTAATTATAAATTAATTACTAATTGTTAATATTAATATTAATATTGTCATAGTAATTCCATTAAACCATTTTAATCCTGACACATTAATGGTGTCCATGCATGAGAAATGCTACACCCCCATCCTGCAACCTCGTTCAGGGAATAAGCAGTAGATCATGGATGGATTGATGAGTGAATCACGGGATTCATAAACAGTTTAGTAAAACCGGACTTTTCAAATGAGCGTGAACGTGAACTCCGTACACCGATCATTCTTGCCAAAGTGAGCCTCATTTTTGTTCTTGTTCACTGCATGAAAACTGAATAGTTAAGTTCACGTATGAACGTGTTCAGTGAACGCCGTTCATTGAACACTGGAAATAATAATAACAATAACATTAAGATGCAGATAGTGTTACAACCCCCATGGGGTCTAGGGGTTAAAAGGGAGTCACAAAACAAAATGAAGATGGGTCTATTGTTGCTTCCGTGTCCCAGCTTCCTATTCTGTCTCACTGAAATCTTTTTAAAGGTAATTTATTTTCATTAGCTAGTCGATGTGACAGCTAGCCACAGCCTCCGCTGCTGCCTGCAGCGACTCGATATTTACTTTGGCCACCTGCCAGAAAGTCTGTGTTTCCGGCAGGGATCCAATGTAAATAGGATCCTGCGTCAGAGTATTTATTGTTTTATAGTCAATTTCTTCCTTTTTATTAAGCTGTTGGTCCGTGTTCATTCACTTCACTTTGCTTCACTGCATCATACTTCTCTCCACACGGTTCTCATGCTGTCCTCTCCGACAGCTGCTTTCTCAAAGTCACACAACAACACATTACAATTTTAATTCCACTCTATGGTCATCAAAATACGGTACGAAATAAAATATACTTCATGGACTAACCTGCACTAATAATCAGAGTACTTACAGGCTCTTTATGCTGCAGGTGGAAGCAGGTGTCTGATCAGCTGTTAACTTGTTAGCCTTCGCCTCTAATTTGCTGTTGATTGTTCGTAGCTCTGATATAATTTTCAATCTGGATGCAGCTCTGCCAGTTTATGATTAACAAAAATAAGATCAGAAGAAGATTCTCTTAGTGGATGTTTTAACTTCAGTGCTGCGACTCGTCGTTGTAAAATCACCTCATCTCTTTGCATCCTCTTGCAATTGACTTTGTGGTCGCACCAATCTCCATTCATAAAATCTGGAAGTTTCCTTGACTTTTGTATGTATCCAACAACAGCACAGGTCATTCCAGAAAACATTTCCGTGAATATATCAAATTAAATCGCCCTTCTAAAATATGCATTTTTCCATTCATTTAGCGAGGACCGGAAGTGATGAACCGGATCAGGAGAGAAAATGTGTCATGGCGACCTCCAGTGTTTTGCTCGGACAGTGGTGGATATAACAAAAATTCCAGAAAATTGCCTCAGTACTTTGGATTGTATTTATTTTTACTTGCATGTGTCTAAACAATTTGTGGTCACTGTACACAGTACTGCTGCCGTTCTACCTTGTCTGCTGGAACAAATGTGTGCTTATATACATAAAAGAACGTACCTCCAGCACTCAACTGCTGCTAATTCTTTTCTGTCTGGCACGCAATGACTTCTGGGTGATTGGAGACCACAAAGGATACGTAGCATGAACACTTTGTTTTAAGCTAATTCAGCCCCAAACGAAGTCCGCATTTAAAGTGTGGATCTGAAGTAGACTTCAATTTGGGACAGTACTTGGCGCACCAGTATGACATCAGCGCACTTCGAATCCACACTTCGAAGTTTTCAGAGCATGGATTGAGACACATCCTGTGTCACTGCCAGACACATTAGCCCTGAATGAAGGTGGCGAGGGTCGTTTTTATAGGGAGTCCAGAAGGTTGTCCAATGAGGAAAAGAGCAGGAAGTGGTTCCACCAATCTGGAGGCCAGGATTTGCAGGCAGGAAATGAAGGAGTCCAGCCAATCCTCTTGTTGGAGGCGGATCCACACTTTCTCTCCACAGCTTCTTAAAACCTTACACACACTACCAGGCTGTGGCTGTAACAACAGTATGTGTCAACTTAAACTTTCTAACCTGGACTAGAACAGGCTACTTGCTTTAAGAGGTGTAGAGTATACATGAGAAACATTATTTTTTTTCTTTCTGGTTCTGATCTCTGTTTGAAAGTATCAACTGTGTCTGGCCATCGCCATTGTGGTTACTGAGGGCAGACACACCTGGATTAATAGGGTCATCTAGTAATGAAAGACAGGATACAAAGGAGTAGTCATAACTTCAGGAAGTAATGGAGATGTGTATAAAGTCAATTTACAAAACCATCCCACGCATGTCCCACGTCTATTTCTATTTATAATTCAGGATCAATTTGACATCTGCTCATGCCTCTATGTTGGCTTTAAAAGGTCAGGTGAATGCTCCTAATTATTATCTATTAATCTCATTTCCATGAGGGCTCATTTGGGGAAAATGCAACAAAAGACGAATTTCCTGGAATGTGAGATAGAAATTCTAATGAATAAAGATGTAAATTGTACAAATATTTTATCTGGTGGACATCTTCTGTACGAGAACAAAGAACCTGTACCAGAACAGAGAACCTGCGCCACACCAGAGGACCTGTACCAGAACAGAGAACCTGTACCAGAACAGAGGACCTGTACTAAAACGGTACAGAGGAGTGTCAGCAGTTAGATGCTGTCAACACGTCTCATCAGATGACTGGACAGTTCCAGGAAGTTAAAAAAAAAAGTTATCAGAGAGTGGACTGTTCACTATCCTCCCCTCGGAGGAACAGGAGTGTGAAATGCAGGACGAGCAGACTGGAAAACTCTTTCCTTCCCTCAGCCATTAGACTCTTTAACATTTAACAGCAGACAGGAGTCTGTAGCATCGGAATGTACATTTACACACCTACATACACACATGCTGACTGTTTACATTGTCAATGCACCTTATTATTAATGTTATAATTCAGTATTTGCACATTTATCATTCCATCTACCTCATGACAGCTTGCTTTATTTTAATTCAGTCAAATGCTGAATGTTCTACAGTTTATGTGGCGCCTGGACATTATGTAAATAGAGTACTTTACCTAAACTTTTTTATTAACAGATTATATTTAGCAGACTTGTGCAGAGTGTGACATTGGCTGTGTCTCACGGTCTTCATACTTTAAAGTGTGAATTCGAAGTGTGCATACCAGGCAGCAATCTGACATGAAGGAAAGTGAAGCCACCTGGAAGTGCAGAACAATTGCAGTTCACCCTCATCCACTAGGGGCAGGCTCCAAAACAGAACACATGCCCATAGACTCCCATGTTAAAATGTCAGATTTCACAGCAGAAATAAACATGTTTACAGCTTGGTTAAAAAAAAAAAAAAAAAAAACAACAAACAAACAAAAAAACATTTTAGGTTTAAGAGCTCAAATGTCAACTTCATGACAACTCTGAGGGGGGGATTTTTTTTCTAACTCCTCTGTTTCAACATTATTTAGTCTTGAATTTAGATGCCTGTCCTTTTGATTGACATGTCTCAGAAACTAACGCTGTTTGCTAGCTCTGTGCTTACTGTTGGGTCACGGACAGGCCTGAGGCCCTTAGCCTTAGCGTCACTTCGTTTGACTGAACTCAACCTGTGGTTTTTTCAGATGTTTTTTTTCTCCACTGTGGAAAACTATGGCTTGTTGTGAAATTAATAGCAGAAAGACCATCCAAGAAGTTTCTTGGTGAGTGAAATTGCATTTATTTTTTTAATAGCTGGTTTTCCTGCATTAGCTGAGCTAATTAATTAGCTAGTCTGCCTTTTTAGCACAGGTAATCACCAATGGGCTTTACGTTTTGAATAATGAATTGCTGGAACCCGTAAAATGTTTAGCATTTCTGAGTAAAAACGTAAAATTGAGGTGGGTGAGAGCCAACGTAAAATATTAATAAGTCAACGGCGTCCAAGATGTGTGGAATGATGGTAATTTATCAGCAACATTTTTCCTGATATGAAACACCTGCACGTTCCCCGCAGTGTTACACAAACGTAGCAACATTCGTATTTTGATGGCTGTTACCTCTTCCCCCTTTCTCTTCATCATCGCTCTTTTTCTATAACGATAGCGGCTGTTAATGATCAGCGTTTCTGTCTAAAGCACCGTCTCATTGCTATTTAAATCTTTGAACCATGAGAAGGAAACCAGGAGGGAATGGTTCCCCACAGACACATATTCACCTCAAAATATCTATCTCAAAAATATTGATTATTATTATATTATTGTATTTTTAGTCGTAGAATATGGGATGCACAAGCCAAAGAATCATTCTCATGTTTTGATCACGTGAAACTGATAAAAAATGTGATTTATAGCCAGTTAAAATACATACTGTTTGCATTTATTCCATGTTGCTTTTTAGTCTTGATTATGTTTGGTAGATGTTCCAGATGTGCTACAAGCATTCATCAGACTGACATGCACACATAAAGGAAGACAGATCAGAAATATAACTAGTAACAAAAGAAGCATGTACATGGTGTGATGTGTATAATAAAACCAGAGATCATTATCATTTAACTCTATATAAATCTAAATTATTGAAACTTTCTATCGTTGAAATTTTCCTTCATTGCTTACTTTTGCTTACTTTGATTACAGATACAGTGAAATGTTGTTATAATCCTGGTTATTTTGACCCCCAAAATCATATTTGTATAAACACTGCACAAAGGTTCCACTTCACATCAAAGTTTTCAATTTTTACTAAAATGTTCATGACCCCAAATAAGGAAAAATCACAAATTTTATGAGAAAAAAAGGATTTCCAGTATTTTGTTCACAACAAAAAGTGAAATGGGTCAATTTGACCCTTAACATAATATGAAGGTTAATCTAGTTTCATACTATGCCTCTCTCTTGGCTTTTATTTTGAAATATTTACTCTAACTTCCAGATAATCATCTGTTTACCTTTGTTCATCTTTCAGTTCTAAACAAAAATAAAAAAATCACCATAATTCGAAAATGAGCCGTTTTTTTATTGAGTAGTTTCACTTTTTTGTTCTGTGATTCTAGGAATCGAAAAGGAGAATTGTTTATGATTTTTCATTTTTCTGTTTTTATTGTAAATGGTTAGAAAAAAAAAAACAGAAAAAACGAATTGCCTGAACATACACGAATCAACCTGTTTGTGGCAAACTTGGAGCTTTACTTTGCTGACTTCAAAGCCTTTGTCAGTGAAACACTGCAGAATGACGAGGACGCCTTGAGACAATCCTCAGGGCACAATGACGTGATAGAAAGATCACCTACATATTGCAAAAGTATTGTGCCTTCAGGAAGAGTGCAATCAAGGAGACAACGTGTAAAGACCTGATTAAACACGGTAGGGGAAGCAGGGGAAAACAGGTATAACGGCCATCATGCGTGAAACTGAAAATGTCCCTGACTGAGGGGTGGAGTGGGATTGAGTGGAACACATAAGCCAGATCTAAACAGCTGAACCATTGCTGGAGAGTGAAAGATGGCAGTGCAGTTTATGGATTTGGCACAGAAACTGTTGGAGGATGGAGGAAGTGAGGATGTCATTTATACATCTCAAATCATGAACCACACAAACCTTAGTACCAGGTTTGGGCACCAGTAAAATAGGAGTATTCCACTGAAACTGTGAAGGGTCCAACACACCAGAGTGCTTAAAACCTTCAATGGTGTCCTGGAGACCTGAAATGTAAGTTTATGAGGATCTTGGTTCTGCCATTTTGGGGGTCCTGGTTGGACTGAGAATGTAATGGGATCACAGTCAGTACAAGCCAACATCCGAAGGTCCATCTGACCACAGTGAAGGCTGGAAGCAGGTAAAGCTGCAGCATCAGGATGATCTTCTTTTTTCACGCCCATGTTCCCTACAGATCTGTTCATGTGTGAGAATGAAGCTGGAAAAACTGCTTTTAGTGGCTTTAATGCAGTAGGTGAGTATGAGAGAGAAACCTTTAGTAGAAACTTATTGTAGATAAAAGAGAACACAGGTGGCTTATTGTGTCCTGAAAACTCTGTGCTCAAAGTTTATTCTGTGCTTAGAGTATATTAATGATAGATTCAAAATAATATTTGATAAAAGATAGAAATATCCACAATTTGCAAGAAAATTTCCACTATTCACTATAGTAATCACTATGCATGAAAGATTCCAAAAAGTTGCCCCACAAAAGCTTGGAAAGTCAGGAAAAAAAAGAAACGCATTGCTTATTTATTATTTTAAATTTTGTAGTTTGTAATGAAAATCACAGCTCCTATAGAATTTTACAGTACTGTTTTCATGCGATCACATAGCTCAGCATCGGTTTTGTGAATTTGGCTGATCTTTTAAAACAAATGTAAAACTATGCTTCCCACTCAGTTTCCTCCCTCATTTAATGTTTCTTAGTTTGCATGCATGCTTATAGCACATAGAAGAAGGATTACCTTTAAACCTGTGATTTCAAATAGTGCACATCTATGTTACCTCAACTGATGCAACATAATTAAGCGATTTTAAATCTGCATGTTACATTTTTGTAGATATACTATATAATAACTATTCATCTTTATGTTTACAATCTGTTTTAAACAATTATAATAAAAACTGTGTGATATGTGGACTTTCTTTTGGAAATTCTTTTGGTATCAAGACAAAACAGTGGATCTCATTGACTTAAAGATAATGTCATAGGTCCATATATACAAAAATATATACACACTAAAATATATACACACTGCTGAAATGTTTTGTTCCACAACTACATCAAGTATAAAGAGATTCATTTTTGAGAATGTTGAATAAAGTGGCCATCTTGAAAAACTTTTTGATTTTTTTAACATGACAACTTACTTATTTCAGGACTTATTTCAGCAAACCACTTTCTTTCTGCTCTTATGATGCATATCTTCAGCACTGTGCAGTATCATCTATTAAGTGAAGAGTAGTTTTAACTGCTGAGTATGCTGAAAAGCTACTGAAAAGCCATCTTTATCAGCCATTGTGATTGTTTTTTGAAGAACTAAGTGACAGAGCCTCTGTCAGAAATGGAGGGGCAAGCTGGACGGGGAGGTAATGAAATCTCTGCCACACAAAGACCAATATACAAGCAACAGCAGTCCACTGTCTTTCTTTAAAAGTGTGATGCAAAGTTGGAATCTTGTTCCAGATGTCTTTGTAGCATAAAACAAATTCTAGAAATCACTGAGGATATCTCTTATGATTCCACTCCAGCTTCAACCTCACCATTCTCAATGACACGTCTGAATGAGATATTAGCATCAAGTATGTTCCTGTCAGTAAATGCTTCATATCCATAACACAGTGTATTTAGCGGATCACAATAATTTGCTTCTCAGCAATATTTTCTGGATTTTTAAAGAAATCTCTTGCTGCGGTGGATGATACTTGGCCAAAATCCATGTATTTATCACACTCAATAACTCTGTGTTGATCATTGACTCGGCTGAATCTGGACCTACAGTGGTCACTGCAGTTGCTGGCTAATCTGTACTGACTTGTTGGGGTGAGTACACCAATGTGTCTCACAGGTCATCAATATGTAAGTTTGTTTCTGATCCAATAAAGATAATTTCATCCTCATCAAAAGCTGGAGCGACTGTTGCAGGCCTGGTGCCTGAGAAGTATCAGTCTGGGGTGTTTGGGGGATTGTAGTAAGGCTCCATCATGGGACTGGAGGTACCCACTGCTGAGCTAGATGGGGATAAGCAGTGTGGCTGGATGTGCAAGGCAAAAGAGGATCATCTGTAATGTTTATGGTTGGTTGGTTATGTTTTCATCAAATTTGCATCATCAGACTGGTACATATAGTCAAGTCAAGTCAAGTCAAGTCAATTTTATTTATATAGCCCAGTATCACAACAAGTTGTCTCAGAGGGCTTCAC
>JBAMHX010012311.1:0-14963 GCA_037177515.1 Pseudomugil tenellus
TATATATATATAAAATTACACACACAATGAAAGAGCAAGTCAAGATATGTTATAATTTCACAATGATTTTTTTTGTCAATACATTTATTATACTATCTATTAACTCTAAATTCAATTGTTCGGCCTCTGGGACAAGGTCCAAGGTCTGCAAGGACTTAGGTGTCCCAAATACAGGTCTAAACCAACAAAAAGATATGCAAAGCATTTTGGGTAACGTTTCAAATATATTTATTAGTTCATTACTTTTTGCTGAAGACATGCTGTTATGAATTGGGTGTTTTGTGTTCAGAGTGCCTCAAAGAACAAGGGTGACATCCCAGAATCAGAATTTCAGGAAGCTGGCATGCCAAGTGTCAAGGTAGTAACAACACAGTCATATTAAATATATATAAATATTATATTACACACACAACTGGACAACGGTATTGAGTCTCTTTGTGAAAATGAAACAGAAGTTTATTAACATGCAGAAGGACAGGTGTCACATAAGTTTAAGTGCTAAAGTGCTACTTGGAATAAAATGCTTAAATGAATAAATGCTTTCGGTAATGCTCGCCTTGCTAGCAATTTCAAGTTCTACCGCTTTGGGGAACGGGAAAATTCAACTGCATTAGCCAATGTTCAACCCAAAGGGGGCAGCACTAAAACGATTATAGACCAAAGTTTGCCAAAGTAAACAAGTTTACACCTAATTCCTAAAGGAAAAACATGCATAGCAACAAAAAGACAGTACCCTTTGTGGCCAATTTAGACAGTAAATCAGGGGGACAAAGTAGTTTTTGGGTTTGTTTCACTTTAATAGATTTTGCAGAAATGTTTTATCAGTTTTAGCCGATGTTTAGCTGAATGTTTTAGCAGTTCTTTAAATGAATTAAATGTTTCTAATAAGAAAGTATATTTGCTCCACATTTGTCAATGTCTGGATATTTGGAGTTTGTTACACATATAGTTGCATATATTTTTGCATGTCCACCTTATTCCTATTAGTGTCATGAACTAACAGCTCTTTTTGACAAGGAAGCAGAATTCTACTCACTCAAAAAGGCAATGGGTCTTCATGTCATGACCATTTGGTCAGCATATTAATGATTTATGTATGAATATTGGTGACTTTATTATATTGTGATACTGTTATTTTTGTTGGAGGAATTACAAACCAAATATTCAGTCTAATATTCAACCTGTAATGTCTCCAACAGGATACAGACAATGATTCTCCTACAGACAAAAAAAGGGCCACAGAAACATAGTTGCACCAATCACCCTCCACAGATGGTAGCTATTTAGTTGTTTGTTGCCACAACAGCTGTGATTCTTTTTCCTTGACAAAAAGGATTGGAAAAGTCTGAGGGAGGACTGTTTCGAGGACTGCAATGGACTAACGTAATAGCCAAAGGGACTAAGTCTGTTCATCCTTACTGCAGCTTTGGCTTTAAAAGACATGCAGTTAAAAAAAGATCTTCAAAAAGAGAAAAGGGGCCATGTTTCACATATGAAGGCTATTGTTCTGTGTTGGTGAATGTGGTAGTGAAGGATGAAAAGACATTGAAGACAGATGTGTCCTTCAGGGGAAATAAAGTCCTTCACAAAAAAAAAAAAAAAAAAAAACACATAAAAAAGGAGGCCAGCGCGTGCAGATACTGTAAAATAAATTTCCTCATAGTCTGTATTTCAGAGTCGATATCAAAAATACTGGAAAAAGTATTTGAGTCAGGGTGTAGGGATGATGCTCCTACAAAAGATGTCCTAAAAACTATTGCATGGAGTCAGTGGCAGAAATACAGTCTACATCCCAATGAGCTACTCAGCCTCCAGATGATGGTAGACCAACAAGAAGACGCAGACACAGATGTTTTACAGAGAGTCTTGATGCACCCAAAGGGTGTTATGCATTGGTCAAGAAAGACACTCTCCATCTTCTATGCCAGATGTAAGGAAGATATTGTGTACCTGGATGCTACTGGAAGCATAGTTCAGCAAGACGCTGCAAGAAGTCCACCTTACTATGTCTATGAGTTGGTAATAAGAAGTCCATCTAAAAGGCACATCACCTTTACCAGTAGCCACTTATCTAACATGTGACCAGACCACAGCATCTGTCACGTACTTTCTGCAGGCTTTCTAGACATATTTGACAAAGATGTATGGTACTGGTGCAAACTAAAGGCCCATAATGATAATCTTTGATGGCTCCCATGTTCTGAACTCAATTGCCATTAGTCTAGTCTAGTCTGGAATACCTACTTGACAAATATCACAAATTATTAACTGGATAACACCCAACAGAAACATTTCAGCTTCCCATCCTTCATAGATGATTAAATCACATCATGAGGAATGCAAAGGACCTGTGCAAGCAACAGTGAGTTTTTTTTTATTTTTGGTTATTGCACAGTTCATTTCTGACATATTAACATATGGAAAAAGATGTCGCTTGCTCATCTACTCTTCCTGAAATGGTTGAAATCATTCAAAGTACAACAGTCCTTTTTTCCATAATTTGCAGTGGAGAAAACATGTCCAAAGACTCAAAAAATATTCACAGTCTCCTGGAAAAGAGGGGAACTTTTGATTTGGAGGACAAGGATGTGGTAGCGGAGGACTACATGGTAATAAAGGCAATAACAGTGGAACATTGGCCTTAAATGATTTCATCAGCTTGCTTTCAAACATGTTATCATGCTTTACTAGTACATATTTTTAATGGAACTGTCCTGTTAGTCTTGGAATTACAACACAAACACTAACGAACTCTGCACTTGGAAATC
This sequence comes from Pseudomugil tenellus, assembly GCA_037177515.1. Taxonomy (NCBI): domain Eukaryota; kingdom Metazoa; phylum Chordata; class Actinopteri; order Atheriniformes; family Pseudomugilidae; genus Pseudomugil; species Pseudomugil tenellus. The sequence goes on from JBAMHX010012311.1 coordinate 2,769, forward strand.
TGAAAAAATGTTAGGAGCTACCGTTAATCTCTTGTCATCATGCATGTGAATATATGCAGCATGACCACTGTGGTGACAGTAATAAGTAATTGAATGATCTTGTTCATCTATTGTCTTCATTATCACATTTTCTTTCCCAGAATGAAGTAAACAATGCACCAATCCGAGAACACTTTGAGTACATTATTGAAAGTGCACCCTTAGACAAGACGGGAGAGGCAAACATGTATTTTCCCCCAAAATTCATGTTTTCTTTGGCTGCCCCATGCAACCCTCTGGAATGCAGACTGTCTCATGGCTCTTGCATATATAAATGTTAACTACAGAAACAGAACTTTTGAATGATTGTACTTGACCTTTGTTAAATCTCTATAAGATTTGTTTCCTTTATGTTAATGCTTTGTTTCTATAAACTATCTCCATCTTGTGGGAATATCTTAAAGTAGTTTGTGAACAGCTGTCCCATCTATGATTTCCGCTATTGTTTGATTTCTTGCTTGTGATGTTTGTATTCTCAGATGTACGTTGCTTTGGAGAAAAGTCTCTACTAAAGTATTGTAGAATAGTGTAATAGTGATTAGGACTGACTTTAATGTTACAAGGATCCTTGTGGATCACTTGGGGCCATGTGAATCAAGTTTACATGTTCTCCCTCCCCTTGAAGGTGTTTTCTCTCAGTATAAATACTGTTTCTGGGACATCCAGGGGCAGCCGGTAATAACAGCAGCAAGATAAATAAACCATGTCTTGCACTATCTGAAAAAAGTTCTTTTCTGTTTTAGACCTTATCCTCCCCCGACCCGAACTTCCCACCACCCAGCCAGCCAGTAAGATAATGTTGTCTAAAAATTTAATATATTTAAGTATTTCTCTATACTAAGATTTTGCTTTATCATGTTTGAAAAAGAAGACACCACAGGCTCTTCAAAAGGACCACCAATCAACCTCACCGGTCCATGACTATGTGGAACTGGACAGACAGGTGAGTCCCTACGAAGTAATTAAAAACAAGCTGTTTTTGGTCAACATCTTGGGTAATGTATTTCTGTAAAATCTCAGTGATGGTCCGATGAAAAGTGACACAAATAACACAATGACTCCAAATGTTGGGATAGTATCTGAACAAAATTGCAATGTGAAACTTGTATATTATATATTTGGAATAATACTATATATTATAATTATATTTATTAGTCAATTAAAAAAAAATCATATTCATTCTTTATAACTTTGGATAATACCGCAAACAATTTATCCACAGCTCTGTAGTTTGTGGGCCAAAGAAGACATTGAAGTAGTCATTGCAGTTATACTTTCCCAGATCAGAGGAAACAATTTTCTAATATGTCACAGTGAGCTGCGTTCACTTAGGCCACACCAGTGGCTTACAGGCGAGGTACCAATCCTTCCTACTTTTATTGATGCATACATACCTATTAAGGCAAATAAATGTGCTTGTATTTATTTCTGATTTTTTATATTTTCATTATAAATTAGTGCATTAAATTTTATCAACAATGTTCTGGATTGAATGATGCTTCATCTTTACCTGTCTAAACACTTTCTTCAAAGATCATTGAAAGCATTTTGCATCACACTGCTAATGTCTTGACCTTGGGAAGCACCATATATATTTTTAACCATTACATCACTGGCGTAATCCTCTTTGGAAGGAGAAAAGCAATCCGGAAACAAAGTTTGTCAAAAGTGAATTTTTTTTCAATGCAAGTTTCATTACATAAATAATACTTCTTTTTTTTCTAATGGGAAATGTTCCTGTAGTATTTTGAACAAGTGAAAAGGAAGAATGGATACATATTACAATGCGATTTAAATAACATGTTCTGTTGCAGGTTAACTTTGACAATTACAAAGCAATAGTGTCCTTATTGGCAACGTGCACTGGAAATTCTTCGTTAGTCATAACATTTGTAACAATTCATTTCAGAATATGCTCATTTTTATTTTTTGAAATGTTTTTATGTCCTTTGGCTGCAGTATATCAATGCAGCAGACAGCTGTGTCCGTCTTGTTGACCCAGAACAAAGCTCCACTGAACAACAGGAATCAGACGATGCAGCCAAAACATTCCGGTAAGTTATGCATGTAGGTCAACATGGTAGAAAAATATGGTGATGTATCAGTAAAAAGTTGACCAATGTGACAAATATAATATGAAGAATGAAAGATATGATATTTAAGTGCTGATGCAGTCTGTGGTTGTGGAGTTCATTACAGTCCTTTTTCTGAAATTTCCTGCTCCTCTTCATGCATTTTTGTTTAGTTACAATGTGTTTTCATTAAATATTTTTCAAAATATGGAATATTCTGAAACTGACTGACACATCCACAATATTTGGAACGAATTTCATATGATTTCTTAAGAGTATCCAGATGCATATCCCCCAATTACTATATGTATACTCTGTCATTGTAGTTGCGTTTTTTATTTTTTTGCTAGGGACTACAGATGGAATGCAACCATTATTTAATTGTTGTTTGTTTTATTTTTATGTCCATTCACATGTTTATTCTTGTAAATTACATAGAAATACATAAAGTACATTTAAATATTATTGTCTGTCTTTCATTGGCCTACTCCAAAATGCGGAGGATCTGCCACAATAAAACAGACTGGGTTGATCTAAGACTGAACGGTGGTGTAATTCAGCACCCAGTTTAGCAGGATGGGAGCAGTTGTGGATTAGTTGTCATTTTGGTACGGTGACATAAAAATATATTAAATTTGAAAGCTTAAATGTCAATATCTGTGTTTAAAACACATTTTTTACTACATTTTTTTAGATGGTAAGGGCTGTCAGGAAAGCATTTCCTGAGAAACCAGTCAGGACGTTTAACACATACATGGCAGAAATGTCCAAGCAGACAATGTAAAAAGTAGACAGCCATAATGTATGGTAAATTTGCTCAGAGAATTACACACCTAGCTAAGTGCGGCTGGCTTGACCATGCATTTTCAAAATACGGTTAACTTGACTGCGGTGACTGAACCCGTGAATACTCAACCCGCATATTTTTTGTCAACTGTAGAAAACTATGGCCTGCTGTGTAATTAATTGCACCAAGAAGTTTCTGATCCAGTTTTTCAGTGAGTGAAATTGCATTTATTTATTTAGTAGCTGGTTTTCCTGTATTAGCTGAGGTAATTAATTAGCTAGTCGGCTATTTATCCACCGGTAACCACCGACAGGCTTTACGTTTTGAATAATAAATTATTGGAACCTTTAAAATAATTTGTAGCATGTCTAAAATAAAACTTAAGGTTGGAAAAATGGAGGTTTAAAGTTTGACCGATAATTAATGATAAACGTTGTTTGATAAAATGTTGTTTCCTTGATGGCACCAGAGGTGGTTAAGAACGAATGTAAATATTAAAAATATAAATAAGTCAACCGCGTCCGTTTCTGGTGAAGTAATTACAAAGATGATAGTGTTATATAAGCAACATTTTTCCTGATAAAACCTGCATTTTCCCTGCAGTGTTACACAAATGTAGCATGCTGACTAAGAATCTTGAATGTTAAAATCTAAATGCTGCCTCACAGTTACTGCAAGTTAAAGACCCTGATATTCTGAAAGCATCTACTCTTCGGCAAATGCAAACAGTCTTTTGATTGAGTTTAGGGTGCAATTTAATGAGGCCAAATCTGTCTCTCTTGCTCTCGCTACAAATTGGGGAAGTCAAACTCAGTTTTGATGCAACCAGGGCCAGAAAATTTAACCAATACTTTCTGAATACAGCCGCCTCACTGACGCAGGACCAATTTTCGGGTGAACGGTTTTAATGCCTTTCTTCATATTATAATCAAGCAACTCTCCCCCGCTTAAATAGCCTACTGTTAATATGTTTAAGATTATTTACCCAAACACAGATGAGGAGTCTATAGTTGCCTGGTGGCTTAGTGAGCACTGCAGTCGTTCATTGTTAACCACCCAGCAGTAACTTGTATAAGGTTTGCACCGCACTCCTTTTATTTTTGACTCTTCCCGTCATCACTGGAAACTCAGGGCACTCAGTCTCCTGGTTAAAATTAATTAAAAACCACTTGAGCAGCACAGTAAGACAGGAAAGACTGGGTGAACTTGCATTGTCCATAGAGAAGGAGAGAGCAAAGGAAATGGATATACAGAACATCGTGGACAAGTTCGCGGAGCGCAAGGCTCATGCCCTTCAAATAGGAGTGAGTATGTCTATAATTCTGTTAGACGGCATGTCATCATGATGACGTATTTGCCATCAACCAAAGGCGGCATCTTTGTCTAGGGGTAAACAACTCGTTAGTCTCCTTCAATTTAAATACGTTTAAGTTTCATCTAGTTTCAGTTGGTTTAAATTCCCTATATATGGATTTACTTATTCCACATGAGTTTTTCATCTTAATATCATGTACCAGCAAATGAAATAACATGATATAAGGACGTTACAGAAGTGTTTGGCCGTCACAACAATTAAAAAATACTCAACCAGTTTCTCATTTTAATGAAAAACATATCTCATTATAATGTGACAGTTTCTTGATGTTGTCATTAAATTGAGAAACTTTAACAAGATAGTTTCTTATTATAACGAGATGTGTAACCCTAACCCTAGTTTCAATGAGGTTAATATAATGTTATCTTATTTTTCCCGTGTGGAAATGCGTTCCTCCGACAGATTTCGACTTATTAAAAAACACCTCTCTTCATCTTCTCGCTGTTCCCTCCGCACCAGAATCAAAAGTTTCCCGAGAATCGATGTTACGGTTAAAAATATCATGTTATAATGAGATAACTGTGACACTAAGATGAGGAAATATATATGGTATATAGTTGTACGATCCATTAGCAGGGCCAAAAGTGGAATACCCTGATTAGAGTTCATCTAAGATGCACAGCCAGACTTTTTAAAAACCCCTCATTAAGCAAAAAGTAATCGAGGTTAAAAGACAATTGTGTCTATTGTTTATGGTGCTCAGAATGTAACCGCTAACTGTTAGCTAAATACAGCCGGTCTGACTTGTTATAATTAAGAGGTCTTGGGTTCTTTGCAGCCCTAATATTATTATTAAGTTAATATATTATTATGTATAGAATATTACTGAATGTGCACTTACCAGATGCACAATAAAGGCCACAGACATAGGTACAGATGGACTTTGGTTCCCACAACTTTTTAACCATCACCATTACATCCAATCGTATTTGGCGATCGTATCTGTTAACGACGTTCAGCCACTTATCTCTCCTGACTCCACTTAAAGGTATACGATGGTACTTGGTCTTGAACCGCTTGTTTTTAAAAAAATAGATGTGCTGCCGACCACCAACATGATTTTACCATGTCTCCTCTGTAGTGTCGCTAGGGTATGTTTCCACCACGCTAAGATGGCGAGCTACGTTGCTATGTAATTATGTCAAGATCTCCTGGATGTCCATCTAATAGAATAGGCTACTTTATGATGAAAATGTATTTGTAAACATGTGGGCCAGTTAGGCTTACTAAACCTGATACAAAATGAGTTGAAATGGTTAAAGTGGGTGTGAAAATTATGTGGTCGCTATCAGCAGTGCTGAACTGCTATGAATTAGTGTTGTTTTATTTTTAGTGACCATGTTGTCTGATGTATTTGTTCTCTTGGTTTGTATTAAGGCCGACTTTATGTCCGTTTGATGGACTTCAAAATTACAGTTACGTTGCTTCATGAGCTTTATTATATTGATTTTAAGGGCCCTGTATTTTGCCCCGCGCCCAGCCCGACTGAATTGTTCCGTTACTGGCCAGAATCCTTACATATCTGTAACGACTACTTCCCTAAATACTGGCAGAATCCTGACATATCTGTAATGGCTACTTCCCTAAATACTGGCAGAATCCTGACATATCTGTAACGGATACTTTCCTAAATACTGGCAGAATCCTGACCATATCAAGACAGTTTTCATACCTGGGGATATTTTCATGCAAGATACTGCATGTGGCTCATGCGCTCATGCCTGGAAGTTTCTGACGTCGAAATACTGAAAAGGGCAGAGAATGTTCTGCAAGTCTTAGCATATACATGTAAAATGGTCCAGATTATTTTGTGTTGTCAGTATGCACCATTTCTCATGATATAGAGGAAGTGCAGTCATTGTTTACTTTGTCACGATGGGGGGCAAGAATCCAATGCCAACCACCGCAAGCCGACGAACTACAGCATGAATCCGGCATAAAGACATACACAGCTAGTATGGATCCGATATCAAACGTTTCATGCGCTGCTCCGCATAAAGCCTCTCCTCTTATAATCTCCTTAAAACAATGCTATTAAAAATGTGCCACTACGGCTAGATAATAACTTTGAAATAGCAAGACGCTCCGCTGTGGCAGTCGGTCATGTTTACTTCCTGTGTTACAAAAAAAGGTGTCCCCTGAACCCATTGGCCACTAGACATAAGTGATGAACTTTCAATTTTTTTATTGTCATTATTTCTACAAAAAATGTTTTAAAGACTTTAGTTGTGTTTTAAGATGTATATGTAGATAAATATTAAACTAATGCGCCCTGCGGTCACAGATTCTGATGGGTCAGATTTTCTTGTAACACAGGAAACACGATGACCTCACTGACGTTATCATCTCTTTATGGCCCATTAATGGAGTTTTCATCGAGCAGGACACTTTTTACAAATGTGAAACCCACAGTTTACCGGATATAAAGTGTTAACTGCATAATCTGCTGGTAGCGCTGCCTTCCCAGTCCTCTGTCTCACAGCTACAATTCATTTGTCCCATCTGTCATATTTTTTCTGTATTTTTGTCGGTGTATGACAGCCCATTCTTTTGGCCATGTGTATTCCTACACCTAAATGTGGGGCATGAAATTACAATTTAACGCAGAGGAATACCCTAAACACTAGAATCTGTCCAAGTTGAACTGGTTTAAAGATCATATCAAGACAGTTTTCATATCTCGTGATATTTTGATACAAAATACTGCATGCGGACATATATTGCATCCGGATACTAGATAAAAGGTTTACATGGCATCACGTTTATTCTCATCTCTTAATTCCGACGTGGTGGCAGAAGTGACATAATCAGGCAGCAACTCTCTTCCTGTTTTAGCCTTAGCGGCTAAATGGAAGTCGATCTAATATAAACCGTTTTAGCTTAAATTTTTATTCAATTTTGAAGTACTAGCTTGTCACAAGTATACAACTTCACAATATTGAGCAGCTGAGGAGAAGAAAAATAGACTGGATCCAATATATTGAAGACGGGAGGTGAACTTCTTAGAAAAAAAAAACAAAACTTTATTGCATTTACCGAACAACAAGACAGTAGGCAGAAGACTGTGCATGTGCGTCATTGTAGCGGGAGAAGGTAAGTATGCACAGAACAACTGGAATTAACCACGAGAGGAATTAAGGGTTTACATGAGACAGGATTCCACTTTAAAATGAGAATAAACCAGCCAGTTTATTCATAATTAAGTTAAATTCTGGATTAACAATTCCACTCGGAAGTAGGTGTTTACATGGTTAATTTTTGTCTGTTTAAAGCGGAATTAATTTTCATTCGGAATTAAAAGTCCCATTAAACGGGCCAATGTGACAGGTTGGTGGTTGTCTCATCAGCTGGAGGACAAGAACAATAGTTATACAGTTAAACAAGAAAATAATTCAGACAATTATTGTACTAAATACACGTGTGTGTTGCAAACAGATTTGCCTGCTTTAATTTTGCTTGTATTCTAAGATTACCGTTATTCCTGTCAAGGACGAGGACACTGGTTTCTTTAGATTGAAGAGAAATTTTATTTAATAATGAAGAATAAAAGAAGTTGAACATACATTAAAGATTAAAACATGAAGGGACAAACATTAAGACATACAGACATGGTACGAGGTCATAACCCGGGAAGAATATTCCCAAAGATCTGTGGCCTCACAGAAGTATGGAACTATTCTGCCACAGTCAGATAGGGGAGCTTTGTTTAAAGACTTTGGTCACATGCATCACTCTGAGGCCTGTTTCTAAACTTTTCCCTGATGGAAGGACGCCGGCCTTGCTTCGGCTACGACAACAAGACCGAGGTCTTAGCAGATAGTTTACTAAGGTCAGAATGACATCAGTTTAGGAGCCTTATGGTCGGGCCTTTCAGCTAGATATTAAGAGCAAGGTAATTAAGCTAATACATGAAATTCCTCTACAATAGTAATACATATGGTGACTTAGATGTAATGAAAAGAAATGTAATCAGAAAATGTGTTTTCCATGGCAGTGCATTGTGTATGCATATATAATAGTTAGATAGAACTAATGATGTACCAGGTAAAATGGTAGCTATATAGTTTTAGATCAACACAACTTTTCATACATGTCCTGTTCCCAGGTTTCCACACTATGGCTGTGTCCGAATGTGCACCCTATGCCCTACATAGTACCCTATACAGGGCTCACGTCATTCTGTAGGGGTGTCTGAATGTACTTTGGGAAAAAAGTAGTGCGCTCAAAATAATCCACAATGCATCATGAAAAGTACTGAGCATTGATGGTCTCTAGACGGGTTGATATAGACCACATTGCATTGCAGGCAGAAAGTCAAAATGGCGCAGTGAGGAGAAACCCAACCACGAGAGATGACTTATAAATGTAAGTTTGTAGGACATAATGAATTTGAGTGCTTTTATTACATTTCAAAATGGAAAAAACGTGCGATGTGAAAGGTCTGGCCTTTCTGACTGAATTCAACAGAAATAAATCACCCATCATAGCGATTTTATTTTGTTAGCTTGTGGTGCATCCGCTCATCGATATTTTTAACATTTTCAAACATTAACATGCTTGTCAGAGAATGGATTAGCCGTAGTTTGACAAAAATTTAAATGAAGTATGTGTTTTTGTGTCTTTTAAAAGGGACAGACGAAGACGTGGAGAAATTGGTCCGCCTACGTGTGGCGGAGGAGCACCATTTCAGTTGAAAGTGGTTTGCTTCGGCTGCCGGCTGGGAGTAAGCTTATCGTGTAATATATTTACAACTGTTTCTGATATTTAATACTGTGTGTTTGTGCTTGCTTTAGGGCTGTGCTCCAAAAAATGGGACTAAGTAAGATGGTCAGTCCTGCTTGGGCAGCCAAAAAGTGGGAAAACATGAAGAAAACCTACAAGGTTTCTAACTATTGTGGTTTCAAATGTGATAAGTATATATACTGAAAAAGTAGTGTTACAATTGCATGAAATTCCATGTTTAAAGGAGCTCAGAAAACCACCTACAGGAATTGGCACAGACTGCCGCATCGTGGAAGTGGTACTCCATTATGGTTGAGGCAATAGGCAGTAGGCCTTCTGTCCAGCCTGCCTGCTTAATTGCCTCATCCTGGGAGGAGAGCCCGTCCACATCTGTAACTCTCCTTTGTCTCAGTGACACAAATCAAGGAAGATGAAGAAGGCGAGAGGAGCATCCCAGCCAAGCAGCTGAGGCATGACAGCCTCCACTTTCTGGAGGAGGCAGAGGAGGAAAGGGAGAAGAAATATTAAGAATATTGGAAAGAACTGTTGATAAAATGTAGGGACATTTATTATTCAGTTTGAACATAAGTAAAGTAAACAACAAAATGTATAACAATTATTAGCTTGGTTACATTTGTATTTACAAAAGTATCTACAAATTTTTACCAAGACTATTTACAAAAATGTCTATTTTGAAATGTTCAAAATATTTAAGTTGATTTTTGAAAATGAAAACGGTTCAATGATCATGGTTCAAAAGAGCTTGTGCTCTGATCCTGGGAGCAGACAAAATAGCAGCCATTGCTGCTCGCAGTGGCTCCCCACTTTGTTGTGTTATGAAGCGCTGGAGAATGTGGACCCAAACGCAGACCAGGAGGACAACCGGGATGCAGAGGAACTAGATTTATTAAATTAATGGGAAAAAAAAACCACAGACTAAACAGAGAGCTCAGAAACATACAATTGAACATAATGAACCGGCAAGGGGGAAAGAAAACCAAGGGTATAAATACACTGGAAACGTAACAAGACACAGGTGAAAACAATTACCAAAATCAAACCAAGTGACCTAATGAACAAATACATGAAGCTGAAACAGAAAGCAACGGGCAAAACAGGAAAAAATACAAAATAAAACAGGAAACCAACATAAGCTAACCCAAAACCCTAGCAGTTAGAAGGGGAACATTTTTATTCATCAGGCAGTAAGGTCCCTAAAAAAGCTTGATGAGTTTTGTACAACATTGAATTGTAAAACAAAATGAATAAAGAACTTTTCTATGCTAGTTGCACAAAATTCTGTGTTTTGAAGAGCTCACTGTTGTATGTTTTTAAGGATGTTATTTAGTTCATTTGCAGTGTACTCTGCTTTTACCAATCAAGTTCTTAATTTGTTAATTGTCATGACATTTAAGTGTTTTAATACACTCTGTTAGATTTATTCTAATGTAATTTAAGTGTTAAAATGTTACAACTTTTTCTTGTATATCTGTAATGTGATGTAAGCTGAAGTTGGGACATGTTTTTCGTCTACATTAAAACCTGCAGTGTTTCTTTTGTAGAAAGAAAACTAATCTATCATAAAACCAGCTGTTATAGCTGTATTTGTAAAATGAAGACTAAACATGTTTAACTTTGCCTAGTCGATGGCGAGGTTAGATCATGATTATAACAAAATGAGTAAAAGACAAAAAAAAAACATTCTCACGTGGTGTCACACCAACGCAACAGGTGCCATTCTCTTCATCAGTCTTCTTGCTGCCTGTCCTCTTCTCTGCCTTCATTGTCAAAGCAGTAATCAAAGCAAAAAGTGGCTACTTTGAAGAACCTAGAATAGGACATATTTGAGTTGTTTCACACTTTTTGGTTATGTACTATACTTCAACATGTGTTAATTCATAGTTTGGATGCCTTCAGTGTGAATCTACAATGTTCATAGTCATGAAAATAAAGAAAACTCTTTGAATGAGAGGCTGTGTCCAAACTTTTGGTCTGTACTGTATATATATAGCATATTTGCCAATTATGGAAGTCTGTATTTTAACATTTCACATTTTGTATAGGCACACTATCATCTTGCCCTTACAAACAGTCTTATTTTTTCCCTGTCACTGATTGTATGCCACTTTGTCAATTATTTTTAAGAATGATGTCTTTTAATTATTAGATCCAGCTAAAAAAATTAATATTAATGCAGTGATGTGAACTAATGTGTGCCAACTGCTTCTGTCCTTTTCAGGTGAAGGAACTTGCAGCAATAGGCTATGAGGCCATTTTATTTCACAGGGGAAAAAAGGCTTCAAAGAAGTGGCAAACAGATATCATAACCCAGCTTCCCCTTTCTCCTACAAAAAAAAAAAAAAAAATATATATTGGAGAATATGCAGAGGGTTTATGAATTCATCTTGACCAAGGGTAAGATATGATTTCAGATATGATCGTTTTATTTGCATTTAATTTTGTTTATGAATATCTGTAGATTTTAAAAGAAAGTAACTTGATGGCAACCCACAGATTACCAGCATTACGGCCCTCCAAAACAGTAGCATGTCATCAGTCTTTGTAAAAGAGGGAAAGAGGAACTTTGAATAAGACAAGGGCACGTGTGAAGACAAAAAGAAAGGATATGTTTTTTTGCACTATATTTGTCACTCCATGCCGTTAAAAAATTCACTTCTTGATAAATTTCACGTAGGCAATTATTGACAAACAATTTAATAAATACATTAATGGAACAGCTCACTTATTTTAATATAAATATAGTTTCTTATTTTTATTGGATACCTTTCAAATCTAACTTTTATTTAACCCCAACCACAGTGGGGGTTCTGGCTTGTTTTATGAAGAGTGAACACCGTCTTTGAGCCTCTTAGCACTGTTCAGATTTAAATATCCATCCATCCCTCCAGTTTCTACTGCTTATTCCCGAATGGGGTTGCGGGGGGGCTGGAGCCAATCCCAGATGACTAATGCCAGATTTCCATAGTACCTACTCGCCCCCGCACGCCCTTGACAAGTAGAACCCTACTTGAATTAAATTGTGTTTCCATTGTAATCCCGGACCCCCTGTTGAAGGAGGGGTCCAGCGCATTCCAGCGTTTCAACCATTGGTGATGTCATCTGTATGTGACACAAACGCAACCAAAACAACACAGCTGAAGGTAACGTAACTGGTGCTCGGACTATGGTTCATACTGGCT
>JBAMHX010012865.1:0-14923 GCA_037177515.1 Pseudomugil tenellus
TTTTGCCTGCAAAAAAGTGAATGCAGCTGGTAATATTGTAAATTAAAACACACTTTTACCTTATTCTCTTAGACGGACATCCGGGACATTGTGACGCAATTACTTAGCAACGTAGTTCGCCATCTTAGCGTGGTGGAAACATACCCCAGTGACACTACAGAGGAGACATGGTAAAATCATGTTTGTGGTCGGCTGCACATCTAATTTTTTTAAAAAACAAGCAGTTCAAGACCAAGTAGCATTGTATACCCCTAAGTGGAGTCAGGAGAGATAAGTGGCTGAGCGCCGTCAACTGACGCCAAATACGATCGGACGTAATGGTGATGGTTTAAAAGTTGTGGCAACCAAAGTCCAACTATGTCTGTGCCTTTATTTTACGTGCACATTCGGTTATATTCTAAACATAATAATATATGAACTTAATAATAATATTAGGGCTGCAAAGGACCCAAGACCTCTTAATTACAACAAGTCAGAATGGCCATATTTAGGCTAACTGTTAGCTAACAGCGGTTACATTCAGAGAACCATAAACAATAGACACGATTGTCTTTTAACCTCACTTCCTTTTTGCTTATTGAGATGTTTTTGAAAAGTCCGGCTGTGCATCTTAGATGAACTCTGATCGGAGTATTTCACTTTTGGCCCTGCTAATAAATCGTACAACCATATACCATATATTTCCTCATCTAAGTGACACAGTTATCTCGTTTAATATTTCTAACCATAACATCGCTTCTCGCTGAACTTTTGATTCTGGTCCAGATGGAACAGCGAGAAGATGAAGAGGGGTGCGTTTTAATAAGTAGAAATCTGTCAGAGGAACGCATTTCCACACAGGAAACTAGGGTTAGGGTTACACATCTCGTTACAATAAAAAACAATCTTCTAAAGTTTCTCGATTTAATGAGATTAATGTCTTGTTATATCAAGAAACTGTCACATTATAATGAGATATGTTTTTCATTAAAATGAAAAACTGGTCCAGTATTTTTTAATGGTTGTGGTGGCCAAACGCTCCCGTAACGTCCTTATATCGTGTGATTTCATTTGCTGGTACATGATATTAATATGAAAAGTCACGTAAAATAAGTAAATCTATATTTAGGGAATTTAAACCAACCTACCAGTGAGCCAAACACATAACTGAATGAGACTAACGAGGTGTTTACCCCTAGATAAAGATGGGGCCTTCGGTTGCCATGTCAAATACGTCATTGTGACGACATGCCGTCTAACAGAATATGGCTAAAACTCATTTTTGACAGTTGTAGCGTTTTCTCACGCGCGAGCACCATTAATATGTAAAGGATTAAAATGTTTTAATGACTTACTATGTAAATAATAATTGAAATATTCATATTAAAAATTAGTAATTAATTTATAATTAACCTAGAGGCACCACCTTCTATTTTTTAGTTTACTTTGGTGACACTATAGGTATAGAAGGAAACCTTATCACGAGTTGATCACTCAAAGAATAAAATAATTAATCAGTCTCAATAAATCAGTGTCAAATGTTGTAGTCGTAAGTGTCATGTCTTGTGGAACTAATGAGTGGACCCAAAAGCAGTGGCCAAGAGCTGAAGAAGAAATAACAGTTTATTGAATAAACGGGTTAGGAGATGGCTTGGTGTCCAGGTCCTGGTTCTCATGTGAGCAGTTGAAATATGAAAGTTGGAGGGGAAGGCTATGGTTCCGGCTGTGGCTGATAATGTTATCCGTAGGCAGGGCGAATAGGCAGGCAGGCGAGTTCGTGGTGAGGTCCAGAGCATGAGATGAGAAGACTGAGTTCTGTGAATCCAGGATTAACAAGATGGTTAGAAAAAAGACAAAAACAGGACTTGGTCAAAATCTTCAAAGAAGGAAAAACAAGATCACTGTGAGGCCTGCGTTACCACTTAAACAGAGAGATAATCTGGCGAAGACTGGAGCTCCTGCAGGTCCTAAAGTAGCAGAGACAACGAGCTGCAGCTGTGACTGTAAGCTGGGTGTGGCATTTCCAGAGAATCGAAACTTAGTGTGTGAGTGGAGACATTCTGGCAGAACAAGGAAGCTACCACACAGAACTATGGCGTCGCTTTCTCCTTACTCTGAGGACCTGACTTGTCCTATCTGTCTGACTATCTTCAACGACCCGGTAATTCTGCATTGTGGACACTCTTTCTGCAGAGAATGCATCACACTTTCTCTAAGTTCACAGCAGCAGTGTCCACAGTGCCGAATAGCTGTTCCTACTGAGCAATCTGCACTCACGACCAATCACATTCTGAAAAGTCTCGCTGAAAAAGCCAAAGAAACCGAGAAAATAAAGAGAGAACTTGGACTTGATAACGAGGTGAGTTTTTTCCTTTTATAAGTAGCTTTGGTAGGATCTGTGCTGCTGTAACACATTGGTGCTTTTAAAGGGTGCTGGAGGGTTTTGCCCTGATCACCAGGAGAAGCTGAAGCTGTTCTGCCTCACAGATCAGGAGTTGGTCTGCATCATCTGCAGAGATGGAGAGAAGCATGAGAGGCACAAGTTTAAACCAGTTAAAGAAGCAGCTGCAGCGGTGAGGAAAGAGCTGGAGACGTTTCTGCAACATGTAGCGGGTGATATGAGTGCTGTGCAACAACTAGCCAACACACAAAAAGAGGAAATGAGCAAAACCAAAAAAAAGTCTCAGCAGCTGAAGACACAAATCAGGAGCCAGTTCAAAGAGATGTACGAGTTTCTGAAGCGGAGAGAGAGTGAGATCAAGAATGAGCTGAAACAGCAGGAGGATGAAGAAATTAAGAGAATGAGCGAGAACCTAAACGCTGTTGAAGATGTTTTGTCTGAGGGTCGAGAGTTGGATGAAAAGGTGAAATCTGTTCTAGAAATCGAAGATGGTGAGAGATTCCTAAAGAACTGAACCAAAGAAGAGAGTGTAAAGGCTGCAAAGAGCACGTTTAAACCCAGAGAGTCTAGTCTCAAAGTGGTGAACACGTCTCTGGCTCTAACGCCTTATGAAAGCCACCTGCAGTTCTTCATGTGGAAGGAGATGCTGCAGGTGATCCGGCCACGAGAAGAACAACTCGTGCTTCAAAGTCAAAACTCTGTTTCAACTGTATCTGGTGATGGCAGAAGTCTGCTTTCTGTTCCCCAACAATATCAGCCTGTTCAACTTAATCGTAAGTTCTATAACAACCCTCCTCAACAAGTTATCGCTGCAACAAGTGCAAGTAAGTTCTCAGGTGAGCATTACTGGGAGATAGATGTTGGAGTAAAGAGTTACTGGGAAGTAGGAATAACAGATTATTTCCTGAAATACAATGGCAGCACATACAGTGTCTCCAATAAGCGTCAACACACAGCTCTAACACTTGAAGGCAGACCTAAAAAGATCGGGATGTATCTAAGCTGCTCCTCTAAGCAGCTCTCCTTCTATGATGCAGACAACATGAAGCTGATTCACACCATGCCTCTTATTAACATGTCTGGACAGGAATCTGCATATGTGAACATGGGGACGAATTGGGATTATAATCCTATGGCAGTCTGTTGGTACTGAACAGAAAAACTAAGATTCGGTTTCCATAGATACCAAACAATGATCCATTTCATACATAGAAAGCAATCAGCATTTTTTGTTAACTTGGCTCAGTTTATCTTTGTGATTAATACACATTAAATCACTTCAGGAAAAGCTTTTTGAGGTGAATCTTGCTGGAAATAACAGCAGAATTTTGAATTTTACTGTTTTATACATTGAATCTATTTGAAGCAGTGAAATGTCTTTCTGTTGACAGATGGTTTGTGTATCGCGTGTGTAAGATGTGTACAAAGTGTTGCTAAATCGTCACGGTTTTTGCATGTGATAAAGCGATCGCATGCACAGTGAGATGATAACTCGCTAAACACATTTTTCAGTACATTGTACATGACATTAATCCTAGTCAGATGTTTTCTGTAGTCATGTAACTTTTGTTTTCTGGGACTTTGTCCTCATGATTGTTCTTACTTGTTTTATTGTTCTCTACACAAACTGCTAATAAAATCTATTTCCAGTTCAACCTTGTTCAAGTCTTGTATCAGCTTTAAAGAGCAGCATGGCTGGTTAGGATAGAAGCAAAGGTGAGTCCGCTTGACAGGTGTTTACTTGAACATGAAGTAATCTGTAACATGACTAAGTACAACAACAGATGTCCGTTTCACGAAGCAGGTTTTCTGAAAACTCTGAGTTATTTAACCCTGAAATGAGGCCAACTCAGTTTTGTCACAATCTCAGGGTTTGTTGAACTCTCATTGTGAAACGGACCCCAGATGTGATGATATCTGGGAAAAAGATTATTTTGCTGCCCAGGTGAAAGTTTGCGGTAAGTAATAGTGCAGAGAGATGGGAGGGGTTAAGGATAGACAAGAGCTGCTTAGGTAGCAATTTAAAATGTAAAACCCTAATTTGGAAATAATTTAGCAATAAATAAATAAATCACCAGCCAAACATTATAGAACTCTTATGCAGAAAATAAGCTTTTCTGCTATTTGGCGAGTTTCATGTAAATATTGCAACGTTGGACCCAATAGGAAGCAGAATTGCTGAAAAGTTATTTATTTACAAACACACATATGAAAATATTCAGTCATTTACAGAAGGTCTTGTACAACCCATGATGAGCCAGACTGAACATTCAAAGTACTCGCTCGCATTTCATGACAAAGCTCATGTCTGCAGTTTCAAGCATCAGAAAAGAGTTCAGTGGCCTGAAGAAAAAGTCCATCGCTGGTGACGCCTGATCCAGTAAAACCAGTACTTGGACTCATGAAATGTTTTTGGGTTATGTGCTTGTTTTTATTACAGGTTCAGTTTTCTGCTGGACAGTCAGTTCAGTTTCATTCCCATCTGTTCCATCAGTCGCATCACTTTGATCCGATTGCATGTCCGAATCATTGTGTTTGAGTTGGACATCACATCCTGCAGCATGATGCGAGGACTCTTCAGCACTGCTGTCATCCCGATATTTACAAAGTAGAAAATAGTAAGTACTGTATTTTCTGCTCTATAAAGCGCACAGCATTATAAGGCGCACATTCAATGAATTACACATTTTTTAAACGTTTTCATATATAAGGCGCCACAGTGGATCCATTAGATGGTGATGCGCTACAGGGAATGTCAATAAAACAGTCGGATAGCTCAGTCAAACTTTATTCATAGATTACAAATCAGCTCCATTTACTCACAAAATGAATAAACAAGTGTTTTATTATTTTGTCCGAGGTAAATTATTAGTATTTTTGTGACACAGTTTAACGTTAAACAGCAGCAAGGTAAAACATGTAGTGCAACATTTATATAACATAGTGGAGGGTAACTTTTCCTCCATTCAGTAAACACGTAAAAAACGTTCTGATGCTGTTACTAACTCAAATAAAAACTTTAAAGCAATACCATAATAACTCAATCTTGTTCATGCATTAGTGTCCATATTTACAATATGACTAACTTTAACTGCAAACACACAAAAGAAACACGCAAAGCTCCCTTTATCAGTTCATTCCTCATCTACAAATTCCTCGAATTCTTCATCTTCAGTGTCCGAATTGAACGGCTTGGCGAATGCGGCGTCCAACGCGCTCCGTTTTAGCAAAGTCCTCATTAATCGAGTCAGTGTCGCTGTTGTTGTCTGGCAGTTCAGTGAAAATCCCTGCCACCCTGAAAGCTCCAACCACAGTTGAGACTGATAAATGAACTTACACATGAAATACTACATTGAAATGAAAGTATTTTCAATTATAATTGCAGAGCTAATTAATTCTAGTCCACAATTACACAATACCGTCTGGCTGTCCCATAAAACAAAGTAACATTACATTACATTACATTACATTACAGTCATTTAGCAGACGCTTTTCTCCAAAGCGAATTACATCTGAGAATAAGAACAACATAAGCACAAAATCAAACAGTAGAAGACGTCATAGACAAGTGCAGTCGAACTGCTGAAGTGTATTTGGGCACAGGTGTTGCCTGCAGTGCTAGGTGCACTAATTTTTTTTTTGCTCATGCTCAACATGCCCCCCCCCCCCCAGAACACACAGATTCATAGTTAACAATCGTCATCCTTATCCTTAAACAATGAAACCCTGAAACATTTAGGTCTACATCAGGCTAAGTAGAGCAGAATAAAAAGCAGATGCTCCCATCACCCTGCTGAGCATTCAGTCTTTTTACTGCAGTTTATTTTTGTCTTTTTCTGTTGCTTATTTTGAAAAAAAAAACTAAAAGACAAACAAACAAACAAAAAAAAAAAACAAAACTTGCTAATACTATCATAAATCCGAGGAAAAATCAGGTGGTCTTGCCTGCAGAGCTGTAGGGATGTTGCGGATGCTGGCTCCACTCACAGCCCGTCTCCACTGTGGGACCAGACAATAACAGAACTGCATAAAAGATATAAATAAAATGCACTGACATAATCTGCCAACAGTATGTTACAACATACTGTTGCCATCAGGAACATGTTTTCAATAATATGAAGGGTATTGATTTCAACATTTATTTTCAATAACGCATTGACAAAGCAGAAGAAGAGGGGTTATGATGTTATACATAACAAATACAATATCATCATACAAACATACTTTTTAGTTAATAATACTCATTTCAATGCTTTTGCACTGTATGCGTATTTAAATAACTGATATGGCCACTGGTTGGGTAGTTGAACAGTAAGACTAAAGATCTTTAGTTGAATGTTGTTTTTATATGTTGGTTTTTTGAGTTTGTTTAGTTTCAGTTACCATGGTGACTTTCATGCTAATTGTAATCAGTGTTACAGCAATGCAGTGTTGTCACCCAATAAAATAAAAAAGGGTTCTTATCCTCTTATCATTTATTGTTAAAACATCAAACTTATTACATTATGATGTGATACATTTCATGATTTTACAATAATTAGCATGATTTAACTTGATAAAACCCATATTTTTTCCTTTTCTACAGCTCTTTGCTTCTGGGCAATGTTGGATCTTCATCTTCGTCTTATCGCTTTTCTCCTTGTGATTTATAGCAGCTGGTAAATGTTCTTCCTCTTATCGTCTCTGAGGCAGTGCTTGGTGAGGGCGGGGTGGGTGTGGGGATGTTTGCTCCATCCGGTCCAGTGGTGGAAGTGACCTGAGAGTGAAGCCTGCACCGGAAGCGACCTCACACTGGAGGTCTGCAGGCAGGTGCCTCTTAGGAAAATACATTAATGTCTGTAATTTAAATTCAACTTAAACATAAAATCAAATTTTCAATTAGTTATAGTAAGTTTTGAAAGTGTTTACATGAGTTATTTTTGTCCCTGCATGAACAGAAACATAGTGGGGAGTGAAATGTGTGAGGTATACTCACCATTTCCATGCAGAGCTGCAGTGTTGTAACAAGCTCTACAGCTAATCTGATTGGTTTCCAGAATAACTCAATATTTATGTGCTCTAAACACCATAATCATTATACAAAACACATTTAGTGCATTTAACTTGAGCTTTGCAAGATCAAGGCAAAGAAAACAAAAACAAGAGTCTGATGAGAAGTTTACAGGCATTGTGATGTCACGATTACTGGCTCTATAAAGATATCTTATGTCCATTAGCATTATTAAGACAAATGAGACCCTATTGAGTC
Organism: Pseudomugil tenellus; assembly: GCA_037177515.1. Classification (NCBI taxonomy): domain Eukaryota; kingdom Metazoa; phylum Chordata; class Actinopteri; order Atheriniformes; family Pseudomugilidae; genus Pseudomugil; species Pseudomugil tenellus. Next base: position 7,629 of record JBAMHX010012865.1, read on the forward strand.
CTGCTCATGAATAACAAACAGCAAACAGGTATCTTTTCATTCACTCAGAACCATGTTCAGGAAGGTGTAACTTTACTTAACCTCTAGGATAGGAATAGTTGACCCCTGAAGAAATGAAAAGAAGTTTTGTTTTGAAAGTCAATAGATCAAAATGAAATCTTGAGCAGTTGATCATAAAGTTTAAGCAGCTTTCAGATTAGCTGTTTCTGCTTCTGACCACTGGGGGGCACTGTTACATTGTTACTGGGCCCAAACAGTTTCTAATTAAATATGTTTATCTGCTCATATTGACCTTTTTGGTGAAATTTAAGTTATTTTGCGTAATTATCTGTCCATGAAAACTCTGCTGGACTCCTGCAGTGGAGATGCAAAACTTATCAGCACTCCTTCAGATGTACGGAACAGCGGGTGTGGCACTGTGGCGTTTCCAGGAAAATGAAAGTGACGCATGAAACAACTCGGAGCTCGTTCCTTGGTGTCAGAGCTGACGGAGAGAAAGCAGAAGTCATGGCGTCTGTTTCCTTCTGTGAAGATTTGACTTGCTCTGTGTGTCTGTCCATCTTTACTGATCCAGTCAGTCTTCCCTGTGGACACGCTTTCTGCAGACGGTGCATCACATTGGTGTTGAGTGTCCACAGTGTCGGGGAGAAGTCTCAGCAGATCCTCAGCTTCTGCCCAGCAGCCTCATTCTGAAAAGTCTGGCTGAGAAGACCAAAGAGCAGCAGCGCCGAGATCCAAAAACGGCAAATGGCAGCTGCCAGGCACCGTAACGGCACTTGCCTTTCTCCTGTGGCAAATGCCTTTAGTCAGAGGCACTTGCCTTTGCTGTAAAACGGCAAACTCCGCCCTGAAACTGAGTTGCCATGTTCAAATGGTTTTGAACTACTTACACAAGGAACATCCTGCAATGCTTATGGACATTTAGCGGCGACCACTTTGTTTACATGAAAAATAGTGGGTTTAAAGGAATTTCCGCATTGTGAAAATTTTATATATATATATATATATATATATCGGATTTAATCAGAGAATGTAAGAATAGGGGGGCAATAAGGGCAAATGTTGTGCTTGACAGATGTATTAATTTGCAATGCTACATGTGAACCTTAATAAGTGCTCTGGTGGCTGCCCCTGTCTCTCTTTGTTTATGTTTTTTTCTGATAATATGGCAAAAACTTGGGAGAAGGCGGGAATAAAGTCACTCACCTCTAACAGTGGACAGAGAGTGGTTGGTGGGTTTCCTGGGATTCCTTGCAGTGGGCTGAGTGAGGCTTCTCCTACGCTGGATCTTCCTACGGATGACCATGCGCGCGGTTGAGTGAGGATGGCGCCAAGGAGGGAAGAAATAGGGACCACAGGTACAGCAGCGCCACTCTGTGCCCGGATGTCTGGCTGGTCACCCCTTTGGGATGACTATGTTGTGTTTACGAACGAAGTAATTGAGTAATTGAGTTAGTAACTCAGTTACCATACAGTAAATCTAATTAGTAGTTGACAGTAACTACGTGCAGATGGCACAACTGCTCCGTCATCTTGTCTCCAGAGCATGAAAACTATTCTGATCCTGCTGATTTCTTCTTTTTTCAGTAAAATGAATAATGGTAATTCACCCTTCTTTAAATGAAATAGGGAGCTGCAGCTCGCGTGACTGCTTGACCTGACTGTTTATCCGCCATATTGCAAAGGAAACCTGACCATTGTAGTTTGTTTTTTTATGTGGTATTGTTTCAGTTTCACTCCCGTTTCCCTCAACACGCAAAGAGTCATTGATATATTTGCTCCGATCGTGCTTTGAACTGCATCCCCTACTGTCGCAGGGATGTGCCGGTGTGTGTGTGTGTGTTGCGCACGGTGGGGATGTGCCGGTGTGTGTGTGTGTGTGTTGCGCACGAAATGTACACAGGTAAAAGGAGCGGAGCAGTGTTTAGCGGCCAGAAGACATCGGGGCAAAAAGGACTGCTACGAGCAAAGTACCAGGTAAGGAACCCGCCAAGACTAAGGTGATTGCTGAGATCATGCTAGGTTCTAGGCAACTAAGGCGGAGTTGCATCACAATCTGTGACACAGGGAGCGCTTGTTTATATTTATCTACACGTACGTGTTAAAACACGAGCAAGGACTTGAACACACATGTTTAAGTGTGTTCTAGCCTTTGCCCATATTGTGAAACGTATGGCTCCATTATGTACACTTGGGTACCCTGGAGTAAGAGATTACCATGGGTCACGGATTTTGTTCTAACAGCAGAACCACCGCGGCCATTTTCCATTGAACGCGCAACCATGAGCGTGTTCACCTTATTCCATTACTCTGACATGTGTGTGTGTGTGTGTGTGTGTACTGTTAATGTGGCTTGTGTCTTTATTTATGTATCTCGTTATTTCGACAGCACGCCGGCTGAGCAGCATGATGGGGAATGGGCTGTGGCAGTAGAAAGCGGTCCTGGGTTTGCCCTCCAGCCAGGAGGTGGCGCTGACTGCTGGCCAAGTGCTCGAGTGAGTTAGGGAGTTCCTCCCGCGTCCTCTCTCATTCAGCCGAGCACCTGCCCAACAGTCAGTAGCAGCCGCAGAGCAGACAGAGACCGCGTCACGACGCCACCGCCCGGGCCAGAGACCCACAACCACCTCCGCTCCACGCCGAGACCTCCTCACTAACGTCTATCCTTCCAGGTGAGTGGGTTTTTCCCTCCTTTTGCTGCACGTTTGAGTTTGGGCTAGCCGCGCTGCTAGCCGCAAGCAGGCGCACACAGAAATAAAATATCCTCGGACTTTACTTAAGTTTATTGTGTACATCGGTCCCACGTAATCATAATATGTTTTTATTGCATGATAATCTTTCTTGCCTTAACATACAATTTCTTGTTTTACCAATGTATTTATTTATATCAAACTTTTTTTATGAAATTGTGTTAGTTCAACACAATACGAATGTGTTCTGTTAAGACATTTTTCAAAATATTTAAATGTTAAAGCATGTTGATTTTACTTACTTTTATTGCGTACATATGTCCCAAATAATCAGAATGTGTAACACTGACATGATATTCTTAGCGGTCTAAAAGTATTTCTTGTTTAATTACAGTTACTCTTATTAAAAGATGGCGTGCTAAATGTGTTAGTTTAACACAATTTTCACTAAGTTACCTCAATACAGTTTTGTCATATTTTCATTATTTATATCTAAAATGCATAACATTAAAAAACACATACTGCAAACACCAAAGTTAAAAGAGAACAAAGCATTGTAATGCAAACACATTATCGGTTCCTTTTATGGATACTAATATTACTAGATTGTCCAATAAAACAAAATCCACTTGTATTACAACATAGACTTTCTCCAAAAACGAAGAAAAAAGGGCAGTGGTAATTAAAATGTGCAACTGCTTGGATGTCCCTTTTTAAATGTAGACATAGTGAGAACCCCTTTTTTTTTATAGCAAAGCACACTTTCAAAAGAAGTTAAATATGATTTAAAAAAAACTGCAGCAATAACATCAAAGGTTCATTCAACTGAAATGCATTTGCTATGTTCATAAAATTAAACGAGGGACATTGCATTCAGTATTCAGCATGTCGGCAAAGCTTTTTAAAGACAAATACACAAATAGTAAACAACAAACAGTAAAACAGGGTAATATGTCAGAAGAACACATGTAGCCATACCTTATTGCTTGTTGTTATTCACTGGCATTGCTGCTCTGTCTTGATCATTTGAGAAACTTCTTTTTCAATGCAAGTGCTTTGTTGGGAAGTTTGGCTCCATCAAGTTCATTAAAAATGTTCTGGATTACCTCAGAGGTGTAACGAGACCATCAGGGTACCTGAGGTTCACGGGATATATCAGTCCAAACTGCATAGCAACCTCTAATGCTACATTATCCAGTTCCTTAAAAACTCTTATCTCCACCAGGACAATGCCGATGTCATTGGGTTCCTCACATGAAAAGTGATCATTTGCAATATAAATTTTGTGTCCTCAGTGGCCTCGTCCATGGCTTCCCCATTCATGAAAAACTGAAAATGAGAACTAATGGGTAATCACTAGTAATGAATGAACCGGTATTTATTTAAATGAAGAAAAAAAAAAAAAACTATACCATATATTCTTGCACAAGGATAGATGCAGAAGACTTTAATGATGCACTCTTATCCAGCATCGACACTGTGACACTGAGAGTAAATGCAAAAGTTAATGTAAAGACAGTTTACAACAGAAGCTATACTAAACTTAAATCCGATAAACAATACAAAGACAATTTACATATTTACCTGAGCAACTTACCTCAGCCATTTCTTTAACAAACTGCTGGGCCTAGCTGACCACATCTCTTGGAAGAGCCTTGTTAGAAGGCTCAGAATACACATCTAGCTGAGACAGGAACTTTGAAGTGGACTGAAGTAGTAATTTGCTTGAATTCTGCAATGACATGAAAAAACAAACAAGTACACATTTTAACTTTGATGGAAACAAATCTAAGAACTAAGTGAAGTTCATATAAAAAACACACCCAGGGTTAAACTGTATTTTAAATCGTAACTTGTCAAGCCATTTGCAAAATAATATGCATAGAAATCTATTACTCTTACCTCGCAGACTTCGAACAGAGCAGACCACCTTTCAATGAAATCTCGCAGATCTACGTCTTATTAACCAAAAAACAAAGAAATATCTAAAAATCTGATTAGCAAGAGCAGCTTTACAAACTTGTGGATAAAATACAAACACTTCTATAACGGTTCTAAAAAAAAAATGGCTATTACTAGCTAGTTAAACATGACATGACTATACATTTTAACATGTTAAGAACAATGTGCAGAACTGCTTTATGCTTAACATAACCCACTTGGAAAGTGAGAGATTAGTTTGTTTGACTTACTTGCGTTGCTTGTCGTTATTCCGCCTCAAAGTACGTTTTTTGTTGTCGAATATTCTTTTTGGTTTTTGCGGACCTCCAGCTCCAGGCAGTCAGTGGCAATTCTTCCTCTATGTTTTTGAACAATGAAGACAGGCAGATGAAGGCACAATGAAGTTCAGGTTTGCCAGCTTCATTATTGCCACCTATGGTTAACCAAGTAGTTGCGCCTTTTAGTGTCATTACCGAGCATAAAATTTCCGTTGGTAAACAAACTCAATTAGATCGCGTTCAGTTATTCAATTCAAACATTTTCAGCAAACATAATTAAATCTAGCACCATCATTATTCTATCTAAGCGTGTAAAATGATCATGATTAATTCATGTTTAGATCGGAAACATAAACTTGTTATGTAAAATGAATGTAATTAAAAAGAATAAATCCAAAGACCTGGTATTTCCATTTTTTTCAATGCACTCACAGTCTGACTGGTGCTGTTGTGTCTCTTACAGAGCCCATGACGAGTAGCAGAGCACCATCCGAGCGGTCCTCCTGCTCCTCCCTGGACAGCCTGGTGTGTGCCTTCACCCCGTGCTCCTGCAGGCTCTCGGACAGTACGGTGTCCAGCTCCAGCCCGGACAGCACGCTGGACCGGGGAGGGGTTGAGGACCGCCGCCACGAGCCTCTCCTCGTGACGGACCCGCTGCCCGCCTGCTGTCCCCCTCCGAACTCAGAGTGTTCAGAGGGGTCCAGCTTTGAGGATTGCCCGGAGGACCTGGAGCCGCCGATCCCCCCGCTGGAGCGGGAGACCAGCCTGGTTCTGGTGCATCGGCACCCAGTCAAGACCACCGCTCAGCATGAGGGGCCTCACGCTCAGGCCTTCATTCAGGCCCCACTGGGTCCGCACACGGGTCCTCTCCCGCCAATGGGTCCGGCAGCTGCTGCAGCTGAAGCGCCGCCACAGCAGCGGCTCCAAAGCCCCAACCCCTGGCTGGAGAGGGAGAGGGAGGCGGAGGAGGCCCTGTCCTGGAGCAAGCGCAGCTAGGGTGTTGCGTGTGGCGTGTTTTCTGGCTCTTCTTTTAATGCTGTTTGCATTTTTTTATTTTATTTTATCGTTTTTTTATCTTTATTTTGCCTTTTGTTTTTTAAAAAGAAATGGTTAATTTGAGAAATAATAAGAAAAATAAACGATAAACTGGTTAAAATGCTAAAAAAAATTGAAAATAATAGGTTAAAATGGAAAATAAATCAAAATAAATGGTTAAAATGCAAAATAAATAAAAATAAATTGTTAAAATGCAAAATAAAGCAAAATAAATTATTAATTTCCTGCCTCGTGTGTTTTTTGCTGGTGCAATTCAGCCTCTGAGGGATGGGTGATTTGATGCAATGTTTTCCCTTACATCAACAGCTGGAAAAACTGAAAACGGCATGGTAACTGCGCAATACATCTGTTATGTCTTACATTTGTTAGCCTGCTCGCTAGCTGCTGCTGGGTAGCTGCTTCTGCAGGCTTTTCTCCTGATTTTGCGTTTTCCCACACCACCAGGTGAACGAGGTTCGTGCCATCTGCTACTTTCAACAATCGTTGGCTGAAGAGGAAGTGGCCCTTTTGACATACATGTTGAACAGCAATAAAAGTCTTTGATGCTTAAAAACTGCTAAATGTTTTTGTCTTTTTCCTCTTGTCGAATCTGGTTGAATTCAGGTGAGACAAAATTTGATACTTAGCATTGAATAGTTTAAAATCTGGAGTTTAACATTAAAATCAAAATCCAACATTTAACATGGGATAGATTTTGTATTTCTGTGTAAGGAATAACTGCTCTTATTACATCTTGGCAACTTTGTTGTGATTATATCTATAAATCATGGAAGACTTTGAATGTAGTCTTCAATCCCCACATCTCACATAATTAGATTTTATTTCATGTTAAAACTTTGCCTTAAAACATGCCTCTAACCTATGTGAACACACAGTTATATGCATTGCCTGTTCAAATGTTGTCATTCAAAGTTTTAAGCCGTGGGGTGAAGCCAGGTTACCATGGTCACGCCCCAGGTCCGATCACGTGCGCTGCAGGATGCGGACCTGGGTTGGGAGACCAGGTCCGAGTGCATGAAAGAATGGTGTTACAATTAATAATCGGACCTTCCTGGCCTAAGTTACACCGGGGTCAAAAGGTCATTGTTCAGCAATAATTATTTGGTACAGATATTGACCACCTTCAATAATCAATAACTCCCCCATCCAAGGTCAGAATCTGATCATTCCAAAACTGCTATAATTCCCAGGATTCAGGCTTTCAGGAATGGTTTCACATTTAATAATCGGACCTTCCTAGCCTAAGTTACAGGAACTTCAGTCAGGATTTAGAGCACATCATAGCACAGAGACAGCATTGGTGAAAGTTACTAATGATCTTCTTATGGCCTCA
>JBAMHX010013229.1:0-14900 GCA_037177515.1 Pseudomugil tenellus
AGCCATAAAGGCATAACTTAAAGTTAAAGTAAATTTATCAAATGAATATTGCAAAAGAAATAAGTTATATTACCATTGTGAGGCCTGGGCCCTCACAGTGGTTTAAAAAGCTCTTAATAGTCTAGGTCCCAGTATGAACCCAGCAGACCCCTCCACTCATCAGGATCTGGTCTTTTATCAGTTCGAGAGTGAGAAGGAGACATGGAGAAGCTGCATTCAGTTTCTTTGCTCCATGTGTCTGTAACAAACTCCCAGCAAACCAGATCAGCTGGAGGTTAAGGACCCACCTCTGCTCAGCTGTATTTCAATAATTTTTATATTTATATTACCTTAAGTCTTTATTTTTTTTAATCTGAACATAATCATGATTTTAATCATTTTTAATTGCCATTTTGTTTTATTTCTTATATATATTTTAAGTAATACCTTGTTTAATTTTGTGTAAAGCCCTTTAAATCACCCTGTGTTGAATTGTGCTATACAAATAAATTTGCCTTGCCTTACTGTTATGCAATGGTTCTGTTTATTATATTAACTGTACGAACGAAATCATTAACAGATGAACAGGAGCCACACTCGGCTTTAGCAAGCTTGGCTATTGACCCACAAAAGACCATCACAACCATTACACAGGAGGATGGTGACAACAAAGATAGCAGTGACTCTACGTATGGTAAGCAGAAGAAGAGAAATTCCATTCTAAGATTCAGTTTTTTGTTCTTTGTCGTTATTGTTGCCCTAAAAATACAATGAGGCTACAGTTGACTAAATTTTGTAGCTTTTCTCCACATTACTGGTCATGCCCTTAAGGCCCTGACTGTCTTGGCAATTTTCATTTGGGAGTTCCAGGAAAAACTCTATTGGTGTATTTTCCTCATCTGCTTCAGATTGAACATATTATGCAGAAAAGTGACAATGTAAAGCCAAGCTTCCTTTTAAGTAGCCAACATAATGGTATGCTTGATATTTAAAATGTTTAACAGTAAACCATCACTGAGCTTACATGAATGCAAGAAGATCAGCTAACTTTCAAATCTTGGATTTTTATTGATTTTCTTTGTTTTCATATTTTTTTCAACATAATCAAACTATATTGTCTATGGAGGTTGCCTTCTTTCTAAAGCAAACGTTTACAGCTAATGGCAAATGATAAAAGTTGAGTACGTAGAATTTTTTTACACTAAGTAAGGTCTAAAAATGGATGCCTAAACAAAGATTGCTAAACTGATAAACACCTACTTGAGCCCCTTGCACTTATGCAATATTGACTTTGCAAAGCATCCAATTTGTCATTATCTGACAAACCTCTGTCCTTTTGACAGATGAAAAAAATGTAAAACACTATGTTAAGAGGCAAAAGGAAAATGTTAAGAGAAAGCGTCAAGACTACGATGACTCGGGTGAGTTCATACAACAAAGACTTGAATGGAAAAAAAAGGCTAAATGCAAAGTGTATTTTCATTATACTAACATGCCATCTCTCTCTCAAATGGAGAGGAGAGACTGAGTACTGCAACCACATCCTCTTGGAAGGGTGCAAAGAAGTCTGCCGCTACTAGAGATCGGAGCAGCATTGGTAAGACTAATTGGACAAATTTATGTTCAGTAAATGTTTCCCAAGAAAACGATGTAAATGGTATCTTACACAAGTAACTAATTTCCATTTGAAAGGACTGGGAGTTAAAGTGGTTCTACATAGTGTCTATACTCAAATTTCTATTGTATACCAATTTCAGCATCAATGTTAATTTGTTTTATTTACAATAGCACAACTAAACAGACGTCTTTAAAATACATCAGAATAAGTCGGCTGTCATGTGGATTAAAATAATATAATAAGCTGCATATTTTATTGGCATTTCTTAAATTTATCTGGTATGTAAACAGGAATGGCAATGAGAGGAAACTGCATAGAGTTTGAAAAATCCCCTCCTGCTCTGATGCTCCGGTTTTTTTTTTTTAGGCATTGACACTTCATTATTTTAACTTGAAACATTGAAAATGGGAGATCGGTCACCGGTCTTGAAAATTTCACTCAGATACATATCTCTCTTGGATTTATCTGGTATCAGATCAATGTGTCTAGTAAAAACAGACTTTGTGATGAACTAAAAAACACTTAAGAAAAAGATGACTTTTCCCCTTTCTGTAGCAAGAGTCTGTGTTACATTTTTTTAACCGGCTACTGATTTAAAAAAAACAATCAGATGCAGATAAATCCAAATATTATCCTACTGTTTTCAATAACATGAGTGCAGCCTTTTTAGTTTTTAAATTAGGATATGAGCTACGAACGATCAGCAGCAAATTAGAAGCGAAGGCTAACTAGTTAGCATGATGCAGCTGATCACCTGCAGCACAAAGAGCCTGTAAGTGCTCTGAATATTAGTGCAGGTTTGTAGTATATTTTATTTCGTACCGTATTTTGATGACCATAGGACGGACTTAAAAGTTTAATGTGTTGTTGTGTGACTGAGAAAGTGGCTGTCGGAGATAGCATGAGAACCGTGTGGAGAGAAGTATAGTGCAGTGAAGTAAATAACCACGGACCAACAGCTTAATACAAATGAAGAAATTGACTATAAAACCATAAATACTTTGCTGCAGGATCCTATTTATATTGGATCCCTGCCACAAACACTGACTTTTTGGCAGCTTTCCAACGTAAATATGCCATGGAGGCTGTAGCTAGCTGTCAAATCGACTAGCTAATGAAAATAAATGAAGTTTAAAAAGATCTCAGTGAAAAAGAAAAAAGGAAACAACAATACACCTAAAAGAAACCCACATTTTAAACATCCAGAATCCTGATCGTGGTGAACGGAGCTCAACAACCGCTTAGACGGATGGGGCAATAATCTCTCCATTCTGTCTTCTTTTGATTAAAATGCGACCCGTGTAGCCATCTTTGAGATTTGGCAATTGTTTGAGTAATGACAATTACTCATTTTTTAAGTTTTCTGAGGCAGTATTAGTACTAGTTTAACATTATTTTTAATTTAGCCAGAAGAACGAAACTATGGATGGATTATGGGAACGGGGGTCCGCCAAGAAAGTGGTGGATATGTCCAATGTTCTTGAATAGTATGACAAAGAGCCATGTTCAATTCATATCTGGAATATTTGTTTTTACTTTATTTTTATTATTTATATTTTAATTGTATTATGTGTTTGTTACGACCCCTATTGAGTCCAGGAGAAAAAGGGGTGGCAACACAAACAACCAGAGACTAATTGTATAAAAAGATAACAGTGATTTATTTACAGAGTGTAATTTACCAAACAAAACCCACAATACTATTTACACTATCTATGTAATTAGGTGGTTAAATATTTGTATCATTTCTTGTATTTTGTTTGTGTTTTTAATATGGAAAGCACTTTGTGCTACTTTTTGTATTAGACATGCTATATTAAAAAATGAATTGATTATTCAAACTAATAGCCTTAATTTTACTGTCAGTTAAATACATTACCTTTTTAAGTTTAGTTTTTCAATACAAAAGCAATTTGTCTTGAAAAAGAAATAGAGCTGAAATTAATTTGTTCCATTTGTTTTCCACAGGTTCTCTAGAAATTGGTGAAAGTTTGTGTGAAGGAGGATCTCATATATTTAAATGAGCAAAAGACTTTTTACCTGGCTCACCTGGATCATAAGCACATGCCAAACGGCCTCGGAGGAGAACAGAAAGAAGGGAGTTGGACAGAATTACACCCATGCAAGATAGCCTACTGTACTGGCTTCACAAACTGCAACTCATGTCCTGCAAAACGCTGGTGTGACAGAAACATGTGGACTCTGAAAGGATTTACTCTGCTGCATTTTGTAATTCTATTGACATTGTTGATAAATGGTTTTGGTGGAGTTTCTATATTTAAAGTAATATTTAATGTGACTGCATAATTTTTCATTAAAATGTTTGGAGTAAAATTGTGTGCTATCATTTTTAGCTAAATGTTTCTTATCCAATGTATGCGACTTGTGACTGGCAGAAAAAAAATGATTTGAGTAAAATCTGGAAATATCCAACAACAGGTATCACTTGTGTTTAAACTACAGATATGACTACAGGCCACATATCCAGAATCCTGACTCTAAATATGACCAATATATTGACACCAGAAATCACCAGATATGACATGAGTAGAATCTGTAAATATCTAGACAGTATGGGGACTGTAGTGGCGGGATACTCTCCGGATATGGTTCATAGCTAGTATTCCATATCCGGGGCAAATTCTGTCAGTATCAAAGTGGTAACATGCCGGGAGTTGATATGACCTTGTAAATGGTCTTGTACTTATATAGCGCTTTTCCAGTCATGTTGACCACTCAAAGCGCTTTACACTACATAGTTCACATTCACCCATTCACACACACACACACACCCAAATAGGCACATCAGGGGGGGGGGGTCAGCTTAGGATTCATTGTCTTCCCCAAGAATCGATCTCACAACTTTCCGGTTGAAAGACAACTGAGCTACAGCCGCTCCTGACATGACGTCTGAAACAATCATGGCCAGAGAGTATCCACAACAGATATCACCATACATGAGGTATATCTGAGGCTATCCAACCTAAGATGTGTCTGGGTTCTGGGGGTTTTCACGCAGTGTGTGGGCTCAAACCTTGTGATGTGGTGAGCAATCTTGGACAGATCTTGATTGGTGGGATCCTGTGGAGCATGAACCTTAGCAGGCAACACTGTGAGATCTGTTCCACCGGGTCAGGAGGTATCTGCAGGTCTCAGCGGAGGTTCTGTGGACACATGTGAACATTGACAATTTTCATGAGACATCTTGTCACTGAAAAGATCATGTTTGCATTTATTAAATATATCATGGATCTCTGGTCTCTGTCTGGTCTCCAAGAACTGATACAGTTTCTCTCTTGATGCTTACCAGCTGTTCTGATAAGTATTGCTTTTCTCTGTAAACTTTATCTAGTTTACATGTGGTCTCAGTTCGACAGGGCTGCCCTCTTTCTCCATCATGTTTGCCATTTTTATTGAACCTCTAGCAGCGGCCATTCGACAAAACAAAGAAATTACAAGGAATTAATACCAAAAACATGGAACATCAACATTTTCTCCAGAACTCACAATCATCTCTTTCCCAGACAATCACATTAATTAACAAATTATCAGATTATTCTATTAACTGCTCAAAAACCACAGCTATGCCCATTAACTTTAACTTAAAAAATATATCCAATACAATCTGGAAACATTAGATATAAGTATTTAAACTCAATTAACATAATTAACTAAATTAAGTTACGATTAACTGTTAAAAGCAATAGAGATTGTTGCCACCATAAAAATGAAAATGGCCTTTTATTGTGGGCAGTCTAAGGTCCACCTGTGCACTAATCATGGTGTCTGATGAGCATGTTGATGTGGCACACCTGTAAGGTGGGATGGATTCTCTCAGCAAAGCAAAGGTGCTCACTATCACACATTTAGACAGATTTGTGAGCAATTTCTAAGAGAAATGGTAATATTGTGTATCTGGATGTTTTAGATGTTTAAGTCCATCTCATGACAAATGGGAGCAAAAAAGTGTTGTGTTCATATTTCTGTTGACTGTAGATAGAATGGATAGGTGTTTGTGTGAATGTGAGCGCGGATTGAGAGTCGGTAGGTTGTTGGGAGGGAGGGAAAGTGTGGATGTGATCAGAATGTTTGCTTGTGTGTGACAAAGGAAGATATGCGGATAGGGGAGTGGTGAGAGTGCATGGTCGGGTGGGCGGAGAAAGAGAGGGGATAGGTGTATGTGGGAGTGTGTAGGATGTTGGGTTGGGTGAAGTGAATTTGTGTAGATGGAACAGTATGTGTGGATGTGTCTGCGTGTATGGGGTGTGTGTGGTAATTTAAGCTTGAGATTCAAGGTAAGGATGTATGTACATGTGGACGAGTATATATGAAGGGATGTGTAGGAAAGGGTAAGCGTGAGGAGGAGGAGGGCGCTGGAGGAGTAGGGTGAGTGTGAGCGGATGAATCGGTTTATGTGTGTGCATAGAGGGGGAGGGAGGGAGAGGTTGTGTTGAGAGGTGTTTGTGTATGAATGAGGGTTGTGGGCTGGAGGCCCTGGCCCTCCATTGGCGTTGGTCAGCTCCTCTGCCTGTGGAGGTGGTACGATTGCTCCCGGTCTCTTGGGGCCCTGGGTCTGCACTCTGCCTGCCCTGGGCACCTTGGGCACCCGAAAGGGTTTACGATCGCTGACCTGGGCACTTTTCACCCCCTATGTTCCCCATGTTGTCACAGATGCTAAGCTGTAGGTTTATTTTCCTTATTTGTTTTTCCATATGTTGCTCATTCATATATGGTGCTCCTGGCATCTGCTGGTTTCATCTTCCTGCAGGGCTTATGAGACATGCTTCATGTTTATGTTCAGGTATGGCAGGTGGTATAGTATGTGGTCAGGTTGTAGTGTTTCCCTTTTTGTGTTCTCTTTGCTTTCCCTTTTCTTTTCTTTTGTCTTTATGTTCTTTTTCTCTGCTCTCCGGTCAGGTACAGAATTAGATGTAAATTCTAATAAATCTTTATTTAAAATAAATAAAGACAGGACATCCGGCCACAAGTCTGACGATATGACAACAAAGCTGATTAACTGTGGCCGAGAGTCCTGGTGTCACCAAAACAATGCTGAATGTTAGACAAGTATGCCCTTAAACATAATAAAAAGTATATATCAAAAACAAAAAGCTTGGTTCTCTATCATTGTGGTATCCCATTTCCTATTTTAGTCTTTCCTGCTCTCATCTATCCGTCTGTTTTTCAGCTGAAAGATCACAGAGTTGCTCCACCAGGAGCTCATCTGTCTCTGGAAAAGCAGGCCTTCCTGCTGCTCACAGAACAGGAGAGGCAGACCATGGTCTACTACCTGCAGGAGTATCACAAGAACCACATCGAAGTGGAACAGCTGGTCATGGCACTGCTTGAGTTGCTCAACACACATGCAAAGGTGCAGCAGACACTTTACTACCTGTAGTGACTACACACTTTGTCACTTTGAGGAGGGAACAGGGGTCTGTCTGACACGCTTATCCAAACACCATCCAGAGGCTTTACTGCTGTTTGAGGGGGTTTATTGTAGTTGGACTTTCAGATGTTACATGTTTTTTTATCAGTGAAAACTTGAACGGTAAACATTTAGCGGTCAACAGAAAGTATTGGCACCCTGCATCTACCCTCACTCTCAATAAGCAAAAAAACAAATCTCAGGCAGACACAGGTGATATTAATTGCTCCAGACACACACACACACACACACACACACACACCCTAGTGACAGGTAGTGGAATAACATATCCTTGCCTCTACACTACCCACAATCATTTTCTAAACTGTTCCTATGTGTAGCATTTTGAAATTGAACATTATTTTTTACTGTGCAAATGATCGTGCCCTTCTCTACTCCTGTCACAGCTGACGATGTTGACTGAAGTGAGGAGTCTTGTGGCTCCACATGATCTGGAGGTGTACAACAGGCTGGTGTTGCACTGTGAGAGGGAGGCCCAACAGGCCTGGCAGGGATGTCTGGGAGAGCTGCATCCACCAATTCACTGTAATGCTGCAGACGCACTGATCCATATCACAGGTCATACTATCCCTGCTATGGTATGAAACCCTCTCATCTATCATGAATTCTTCTACATAATCAGCCTGTAATACAAGTCCAGAACTGGTCAGAGAAATTTTCAGTTTATCTAAAGTTTGATAATGAAGACAATCTAAACCTAATGTGTGTTTGTTTTTGGCTTAACAATTCAAAGGTGGAGGAAAAAATATATAGCAGGTTTAGAGAATGTCCATTAAAATAGCTGATTAATATTTCTGAGAAAAACATTTTCTTCTCGGCAACATGACTTTGGGAAAGCGGATGTAGGAGATGACGGCATGAGAACGGTAAAGGAGGAAGTATGGCTGCTGTGAAAAAAACAAGTGAAGTAAATGAACACAAACCAATAGCTTAATAAAAAGGAATAAAATTGACTATAAAAAACACAGAATTAGTCTGAGGAGCAGACTCTATGTTTACTTCGGATTTCTGCCAGAAAGCAAAGAGAGGAGAAGAGTCCTTGTTTCCTGGCAGAGATCCAAAGTAAATTAAAGCCGTAAGCGGCATTGGAAGCCCTTTCACCTAATGCGTCGCTCGGCCTATGTTGCCACCGTGTCCCCTGGTGACCCCCCACCCACGCTCAGCTCACCCTCAGAGCAGCCAATTATCACTTCACGTGATTACAGTGTTCACATCAGGCCATTCAGGCTTTTATATACATCACTTCATGCTACCAGGTGAGCGGGGCTTATGTTGTGTCTTGATCTAGACATATGTTTGCGATCAGCATGTAACTACAGCGACCGGTTATCAGTTTGATGCAGATTGGGTGTTGTATTTCAGAGGTACAGCAAGCCCTGTGATTTGGCACAGCATCAGCATTGAACGGGCGCCACAGCCACGCCCATCAATGTATCAAAAACCTTTTGATAACTTTTAATCACAAGGGATATATGATCATGCTGTATAAGTTTGAACCTGACATGTTAAAATCCCTAGGACAAGTTCAATCAAACGTAAGAGGCAAAAAATACCCAAAAATGCATAAAAAAATGTAATTAATTTCAAAATGGCTGACTGTCTAATAAAATTAGCCCATAGGTCCAGGAGGCTTTTTTGTAGGTCCTGACTAGTTGCACTTGTGTACCAAATTTCATGCATGTCAGTCAATTGAGTGGGCGGGACTAATTAATTGAAGTTTTCTACGGGGGGCTATCCATCCACAATAGAACTTTTTCAACATGTTTTAATTTGACTGAGTTCACAGGATGGCTTTTGTCATCCATGCCCAATTTTGTTGTGATCAACCTTTAAATGGATGAGTTACAGGTACTTCCTCTTTCATGTCGTCCAACCATCATTAGCCATATTTGTGTTTGGCGTAGAAACTTCAGATTTTTATTCGAACATCATGATTGGGTTCGACATGTTTTGAAGTAGTTTCAAGTGTCTGCGATCATTTTTTGAGGAGAACCACCTTCTCGAGTAGAAAAAATTTTCATGGTGAGACATCAAATTTTGAGGCACGCCCCTCGCCGACAACATGATGGATTTGTATTCTTTTTATAATAATTTTTAATCGCACTTGCCTCCTGAGCATCCTGACCAATTTTGTTGTCAGTGGCATAAAGCCCTATGAAAAGTTTGTTCAAATACCATGTCAGCAAAACGGCAAATTGGCCACTTTGACTCATAATGGACGACTTCCTGTTTGGTTTTGACCTTTGCTCCAGGAGGATTTTTTGTTTTGCATCATCATTCATAGCTCATTCATCTACTCTAACAGAATGGGTAGATGACAGTTCATGGCTGCGGTTGTTTAGCTCTGTTTACTGTGATCAGAATTCAGGATGTGAAAAATGTTGGTTTCTTATGGATCTATCATTGCTGCTGTGTCCCAGCTCCTTTTCTGGTCCCTGAAATCTTTTTAAACTTCATATAACTTGTTAATTATCCTGTCGATGTGACAGCTAGCTCCTGCCGTCTCACCCTGCTGCTGCTGCAGCTTCTCCAATTTGCTGTTTTATTAGGCCCGAGCACCGAAGGTGGTGCGAAGGCCTATTGAAACCTTCATGTTTATTATTATGATTCGTTCCTGAAAATGCTTTTTTGAAGCCCTGAACATGCTCAAAAACTCACCATATTTTGCCTACTTCCCCGAGGGAATGTGAAAAATTTCATAATCTGGGGTGTTTTTGACTGTTCCGGCCAAAATGAATGAGAGTGCCACCTATGTCAGGTGCCCCGCCACTGCATGTTCACCAAAATTGATACACATGTTCTACAACATGGGCCGAACAAAAAATCCTCCTGGTATTCCATTCCAGATTTTTCTCTATGTTGGATCTTCAGCAAGGAGAAAATAAATTATGGAAAAAGTTTGTTGAAAAGCACATCGTGATGTCCTTTGGGGAAAAGCCTATTCATCTGGCACCAGCAATAAGTAGGACAAAGTAAGGATTTGTACAACAGAATTCTGTTTTTCAGATGGGCTCCTCTGTTGGTAGCTGGGTGGACAAAGACCAGGAAAAAAACACAAATGGCTTTCAAAATCTTTCACTGGTAGGTGTCCCTCTACTCTTTATGCAAACATATCTGAGTTATCCATATTTACTTCAACCAAAACTTTAAGAAATTTTTAATGTAATTTTCCACCACCAGGATGAGATACAGGCTTCCAAAGAATGCTCTCCCTTTAGAGTTGCTCAGGTCCAGAACAGATCCACCAAGGAGAATGAGCTCAGCTGGAAGCCTGCAGCCCAGCTGCTACAGCCAGGTTCCAGGATGCTCTTCACCAACCCCCCACAGCATCTTCAGGAGTGCCTTCATAAGTCACATAAACCCCTCCCCACCACCCAGAAGCCTTCCTCAGTCTCTAAACACGACAGTTGTGTTGGTCTTAGACACCACACCTCCCTTAAAATCTTAAACCACAGCTGCCAAAGCTCCCCCCAACTCTCTGACACAGACCCACTCAACCACATTACCCAGTACACTCACCACCATGCTCTTTACAAGCAGCCCAGTTCAGGACAACATACCAGTCCAGGCTTCACGCGCCATCAGGATTCATCCATGTCTACTAAACCAGAGACACCTATGAAAACCTGTAAAAAGTCTTCTATTTTTTTAAAGTCTGCATCTTCGTCCAAAGCAGCTTCCCCAATGCCATCACCTCATCCATCACCCCACCCCTCACCATGCCCCTCCCCATCCCCCTCTCTGATCACATCTTCTGCTCCATCATGTACTCCTGACCGGCCCTGTTCACCTGCCCTGATTCAGAAAGTCACTGTAGCAGACATAAACCGTCTTTCTGCAGATTCCAGACCACAGCAGAGAGGTATGCAATCTCCTGGTCAGTTATTGTGTTTTTCAACAAATAATGCAGCATTTCAGTTTGACAGCATCACACAGCAACTCTGTGGAAGAGAAAAGCAACATGAATCTGGGAACAGAGTCAGTTTACTGATTTAATAATTATGTTTTAAAATAGGAAATCTGTTATGTTTCAATCTTCCAGCAAATAGACTTGAACTAATTTAACTTCACCCCTATGTTCAATGTGAGATTTGTTTGAGGAAAGTGAGACTGAAAGTAGACATCTTACAACTGGCAACCCACTAATCCTGCTTTACATACCTGCTTTATTTCCGAATTATTAATTCCAAATTAACTAATTCCAAATTAAATCATGAAGCTTTGAGTTTAGATGAAAATTTTAATTCCGAATAAAAGGTTTACATGGCATCACGTTTATTCTGATCTCCTAATTCCGACATGATGGTGGACGTGATGAAATCATGCAGCAACTCTCTTCCTGTTTGTAGCGTTAGCGGCTAAGTGGAAAACTATCATATAAAAAACGTTTTAGCTTCAATTTAGATTCAATTTTTGAAGTACTAGCTTGTCACATTTATACGACTTCACTATATTGAGCAGCTGAGGAGGAGAAGAAAAATAGACCGAATATTTTGAAGAAGGCAGGTGAACTTTTTTAAAAAATAAAACTTTGTGTTTACCAAACAATCCGAGGCAGAAGACTGCGCATGTGCATCATTGCAGTGGGAGAAGGTAAGCATGTGCAGAATAACCAGAATTGACCACGAGAGGAATTAATGGTTTAGATAAGACAAGAATGAGTTAAATCCGCATTTAATTAAAATGAGAATAAACCAGCCAGTTTATTTGGAATTATGTTTAATTCCGAATGAACAATTTCACTCGGAATTAGGTAAAAGTTAATAAAAGTTAAAATTGCTGATAAAGCGCAATTAAAGCGGAATTAACATTTATTCAGAATTAAAAGCCCCTGTAAAAGGGACCAATGTGCCTTTTTAGCAAAATCCTAATTGGTAAACTGGTTTTGTGAGATTTTCACAATCTTCCCTCAGACTTCAAACATTCTGTATCTGTTACAGTTGGTGCCACAAAAATCTGCCTTGGGACTAAATAAATTGAAAAGTCTGCCAGTGTCTTATTATTACTGTATAACTTCGTCCAAATCAAATAACTTTTACTACATTCTCTTAATTCCTGTCAACAAAGTGTTGGTCAACGACAGCAGAACAATGATGAGTTCAGTTCTAGAGACTTTAAAAAGTTTATCTATGTGATGTCCTAGATCCTTCTACTTTATTCAGAAAAAGCCAGATCCAGCCCTCGAGATCTATCATCCTGCAACTCTGAAACACCCAACCATATAAAACAACTAAATTTCCTCCTCTGCGTGTCATCTAGCTCTGCAGAGGCCTAGTAATGAGCCTTCATTTCATTCAGGTGTGTTGGACAAAGGTTGCATCTAAAAGTGAATGGTAGATCTCAAAGACTGATTTTGGGCACCCATTTTCATTACGATCAAATAGCCAGAAACATGGAAATTTTTTCATTAAGTATTTTTAACATCATGTATATGAACATATTTATGTCACTCCAGGGGCAAACTTATCTCAGCTTTCAGACAGTGGCCAGACTCTGAGTGAGGACAGTGGGGTGGACATAGGAGAGGCAGGAGGTAACACTAAGGATGGCAGTCCTCGACCAAGCAAGAACCAGCAGGGCTATCCAGAACACCCTGGAGCCCATTCACTTCGTTCAAGGGTCCTGAGACAAGTAAGGCATTAACCCAATTTATCCGAGCCTGCAGAATGACAGGTTTTCCAGTTTTTTGTTTTGTTTGTTTGTTCATCTGTAAATAACACATCCCAGGAATAAAAAAATCATTGTCTGAAGATATGTGACTGACATGGTGAGGCTACTTATAGCCTTTGATCAGAGTAAATGGTGAATAATGATGAAACAAATTCATTCAATATTGTTGAATAGACAATGAGGCAGAGAACGGATCTCTGATCACAGACAGATTTTGTCCAATTGTGCTGTCCACTGCAGTGGATAAGTTCATCCATTAAAGCTAGATGACTCTTCTTCCTTCCCTCCTTAACTACTCTTACCATGGTTGAGGATTAAAATGATGTAACTCGCTCATAAAGCCATTTTTTCATATAAGCACCACATATTTCTACAGTGCCTATGAAGAGATGTCTCTCACTGCTGGGGTTCAGGAAAGCAGCTGTGTTAATCATTCTGAAGACACGAGTAGACACTATACTAAGCTCCCTACATGCATTTTCTATGTCGCACCATCCATTTCAGGGTGACAGGGGCTTGAGCCTACTGGACAGGTAGCCAGTCCATCACAGCGCCAACACAGAGAGAAAAAAAAACACTTATTCTCATTCCTAGAGAAAATTTAGAGTGACCAATTAACCTAGCATGCATGTCTTTGCATGGTGGGAGGAAGTCAGAATAACCCGAGAGAACCCATCCATACACAGTGAGAACATGTAAACGCCACACCACGGCCCAGTAACGGCTTGAATCTAAACCTTCTTGCAGTGAGGCCACAGTGGTAACTACTGCTCCACCATACAGCTCACTTCCTAGATCCTCTGGTAAACTTTCCTGTACTTTTTTCACATCAAATGGTCTAATAGTCTAATAGGAGAATTATTTTTTTCCGTGATAGAAGACAATTATCATTATTGCAACTGAACAACATCAGATACTTGAAGCAGACAATCTGTACTTTAATGAGGAATAAGTCCATTAAATATGGTCAATGGTAACCAGTGATCTTAAAAAATTAAAAATATGCTAAAAAGAAAAGATTTAGACTGTTTGAAATCTATGCAATTTCTACAATAAATGTACAGTTAAAAACAGACAAACTTAATAAATTTAAAGCTGACTTTTATGTCCTGTGCCTTATCCAAGTGTGTGTTTGCAGGATGTTCACAGGTCATTTGCTTGTAGTTAGCAAGTCACTTACTGGAAGTTTGCTGAAAGTTTCCAGAAGTTTCCCTATGTTACATTGAGTTTTCAGGAAATTGAAAGATGTTTTAGGGACATCTGTTGGAAATTTGCCCGAGGCTTGCTGAAGGTTTGCAGGAATTTTGCAAGAAGGCAATAAGATTACAGGATGTTTGCTGGAGGCTTGCGAGCTATTTTCAGGAAGTCTGCTAGACATTTGTACTAAATTTCAGTATGAAATGATAAAGTTTAGATGTTTATTCTCTTAGATGCTTCTGACATCCACATTGATTCCCAGGAGTCCAGCTCCCCGGGACCTGCACATACTGCTGTCCTGGTACGGGTGGTGAAAAATGCCAAAGCCCTGGGCATCGCCATAGAGGGAGGTGCTAATACACGCCAGCCTTTACCCCGCATAGTCAACATTGAGGTAATAGTTTCAGTATTTAATACTTGAAACCATAATTCTGTATATATAAAAAAATGAATGATGCTGTCTTTAAAAAGTTATTCATGATTTTATCACCACTGAATTACTGTAATGAAAGGGTGAATCTAGATATCCATGAGACTCCATTACATAGCATTGCAAAGAAAGTTGCACCAACATTATGTTGTCCCTTATAGCTTAAGGGATTTGTTCACCCAGAATAACTTGTGCCTAAGTCTGATTAACCTGAGACCTGGTCTGCAAGGTGTGCCACATAAATAAAAACAATATTCATAATGAAAGGGCTCCAGGGGCTGTAAGGGCAGCAGTGAATTTTCATCTGAGAGATAGACAACAATGAGAAAAAAATGGGTAATGGTAGGAAGTTTGCAGTAATTCAAGTCAACTTTATTTGTATAGCGCCATTTCACGACAATGTCGTCTCAAGGCGCTTCACAGAGATCATCAATTCATAAAAATAGCCTTATATAGGGAACCAGCAAGATTGCATCGAAACTTGACTTGGATCCAATCTCCCATCCTGAGCTGCATGAGGCGACAGTGGGAAGGAAAACTCCCTTTTAACAGGAAGT
>JBAMHX010013307.1:0-14896 GCA_037177515.1 Pseudomugil tenellus
TGTGTGTGTGTGTGTGTGTGTGTGTGTGTGTGTGTGTGTGTGTGTGTGTGTGTGTGTGTGTGTGTGTGTGTGTCAGGCCTGCCTTCTGATTTGAGTCAGTGAGAATAAACACAGATTCTCCCAGAAATTACATCACTTACTACTTTTAGTTCCACGGTGGTTAAAAGGTGTAACATTAAAAGGCCGTAAGGTTTCATCTGTCATCGCTGCTGCTGCAGCTATAAGTTTCATCCTCTTCATCCTCTTCATCCCAGCAAGCGGAGCAACAGGACTTTATCAGGCCGCTAATGTAGAGGAAGAATAAACTGCATGAAGCATAAATGTCTGACAACAAACCTCAGTAACATGTTTAACCTTCAGTCAAAGTAAACTGCAGCAGATGTGTTTTAACAGATCTGAACCCTGATTATCTCCTGGGGAGTGTTTGGACGCAAGAAGTTTGCTGCATTTTCTTTAATTTCGGTCTGTGCATAAAGATCTTTACAAAAGACAGCAAAACATAATAAATTAAAGCTTTGGAAAAAGTCTGAAAAGCATGATGTTGCATCGGAAAAAGCTCTGAGAATAAAAACGTAGCAGCTTTAGGCAATCTCCTGGCTTTCATAGAAGAAATGAATCCTGCTGTAAACTGCTTGCTTGTTCAATTTCACTAGAATTAAGGTTCATTTATGAGCCGTTTCCAAGCAAAAAATCAATTTCATCTTAAGTTTACCACAAAATGCCTTCTGCTCTGGAACGTTTTAACGTTTAGGCAGCTATTACCGGCAATCTTTTCAAATTTAGAGTTTGTTTGTCGCTAAAGCCAAGCATACAATCCACACATCTATTTTCTGTGGCTAAACCGGAGCTCTCTCTGTTCAGACACGTCCCTCTGTTCTGAAGAAGGCAAATGATTCTGGCCTTAGGTCAAAGGTCAACGCTGTGAGCGTGTTGCATCCACTCGCTGTTGAGTCTTTATAATTCATTCAGTCAACTTAAAAAAAAGAAAAAACCATCCCTTTCAGTTCAAAGCTGCAGCCAGTCATGAAACAATCTGGTTCTTAAGAAAAGATTAGCTCATATGGTTTGGCTACATTGTTCTGTTCCTGACCCAGTTTCTGCCCAGCTGAAACAGATGGCCTCACATTTGGCTCTGAGATGCTGACAAGACTGATGGCCCGCTGTAAGATGCCCATGTTGTAACCAACGAACGCAAATGACGGATTTTACGTCCCTCGTTCCTCTGCTAAGCATGAGAGGCTTGGATGATCTTCCCATCTGACCTTCACCACAGGCTTCTGCGTTTCTCATTCAATATCACACCATTCATGTGTAGCCTCCCAGCTACAGACAAAAGGTTGGAGGAGATTTTAAAATCATGGCGGTGAACATTACTTGCTCTGCTATCCCCCCCCCCCGAAAAATGTCACAATAAAAAACTGGTCATGGAAACACCTGCATCCCAAACGCATCTCAAATGCGGCTTAAATGCTTTTATGCGCTCATTTTCAGACTTGTTGATATTGAAGCAAATCGTAAAAGTATAATAGAGACACTTTTTTTGCAGTTTCATGTCACCTGGTGTTGCGTGAAGGATCATGTGACTGATCCATTTTATGTTAAAATGGCTTTAGATTTCTTTGTCTTCTTGTAATGGCCGTTTTTCCTGTCAAGGACGAGGACACTGGTTTCTTTAGATTGAGAAGAATATAAATTTAATAATGAAGAATAAAATAAGTTGAACATACATTAAACGTTAAAACATGGAGTCAGACAATACATGAAAGACAGACAGACAAGATACAATGTTATACCCGGGGAAAATCCCTCCAGAGATCTTTCGTCACACAGTCTG
This sequence comes from Pseudomugil tenellus, assembly GCA_037177515.1. Lineage (NCBI taxonomy): Eukaryota > Metazoa > Chordata > Actinopteri > Atheriniformes > Pseudomugilidae > Pseudomugil > Pseudomugil tenellus. Next base: position 1,835 of record JBAMHX010013307.1, read on the forward strand.
AAGTCTGAAACTATTCTCCTCAGTCACTTAGAGACACCTTCGCCTGTTCTTATGATATGACAGATAAAAACGGAGGTCTCGTCTAAAGATTTTTCTGGTGGAAGGACGCCGGCCTTGCAGATGGTTTACTAAGGTCAGAATGACTTCAGTTTAGGAGCTTTATGGTCGGACCTTTCAGCTAGAGATTAATTAAAAGCAAGGTAGTTAAGCTAATATATGAAATTTTCACAACATTGGGGGACAGCAGCGATGGCAGTCATGGCAACAGAAATAGCTGCGTTGAAAAGGCGAAAGATCTCCATCTTAAAGTGGAATCTTACGGGACAAGTTTTATGAGAATCACGTCTGATACGCTGCTCAATGGAAACACATCATAATTATATCCCCGAACAGAGTGTCTGAGATGTTATGGTTTCGCCCTGACTGGTGACCCAACCACCACAATATTCTTTGTGTTAATTTGATAACTTGAACAATATTAAGTTTAGATTTTTCATGTTTTGCATTTTGGGCTGCACGGTGGCACAGTGGTTATCGCCATGGCCTCACAGCAAGAAGGTTCGAGCCTCGGCTCGTCTTTCTGTGTGGAGTCTGCATGTTCTCCGCATGTTAGTGTAGGTTCTCTCTGGGTTCTCCAGCTTCCCCCCCCCCCCCCCTTCTAAAAACATGCATGTTAGGTTGGTTGGTCATTCTAAATCATCCATAGGAGTGAATGTGTGTCTGCTTGCTTGTCTGTATGTGTTGTCCTGTGATGGACTGGTGACCTGTTCAGGGTGTACCGCTGGGATTGGCTCCAGCTACCCACCACCCTGAAGTGGATGAAGCGTTTAAGAAGGTGGATGTTTTGTAAATGCATAGATATCAGAGACAATGAAGTGATTCCATTTTTGGTGATTTATAATTTTCAGGTTGGCCACTAGGGTGCGCTCTTAAGTTTTAGTGTTCTTTATCGCTATTCTGTCCCTCCCTGTATGCATGTGTGTGTGTGTGTGTGTGTGTGTGTGTATGCAGCAAATAGGGAATAAAATGAACAATAAGTAAGGGATAATCCCAACGAGGTGTCCATTATCAGAAGTTAATGGACGACATAGAGCCGTGAACTTCGGCCGTTTGCTTCCGTGAAAACAGGGCCGATTCAACCCTGAACAGATACAGCTGAGCAGGTGCACTAATGTTCACTTTCACAGCCAGAAGTGGCCAAACACAAATTCATAAAACTGTATTCTAACGCAGCTAGTAGTCAGGATGTTATTACAAGTTGATGCAAAAAGTAGTGCAGATCTTTCAGTGGTGTATCTACACAAGGAGCACAGAAAGCATCATTACTGCTCTGACTCATTCAGCTCTACTCTCAGGCGATGATGCATCCCCTTCTGTAAGCTGTGTTGTGGAGAATTAAGTGCAATTTGATATGCATGTGTTGGCCTAATAATCTGTCACTTCATGCTGCTGAATCACACAGGATGTCATCTGCTCTGATTTATTTCTCTGCTAAACAAAAGCTGGAATCGATCCTGACTGGATGAAATGGCCTTGATGTTTCCATAGAGGTATTCATTCATTAAATCTTCTTTACTCCTGTTATTTGTAAAGTGTATGAAAAACATATCAAGGGAAAAACAGTCAGCTTAATGTCCCCTTAAGAACACATGCGTGAAAGATCTGGAAAAACTAGTCCATGCTTCCATGTTTAGTGGGTATGATTAGTGTACAGCATCTTTACATGTCGTCCTATCAAACCAGAGCAGCTAATCCAGTACTCTGCTGCTAGAGTCATCACCAAGACCAAGAAAGTGGGACACATCAGTCCAGTTCTGAGATCTTTACACTTGCTGCCTGTCAGAGGACACACTTTAAAGTTCTGTTACTGGTTTATGAAGCTCTGACTGGTTCTGGTCCCAGTATGAACTCAGCAGACCCCTCAGGTCATCTGGACCTGGAGAAGCTGCATTCAGCTTCTATGCTCCACATTTCATTTATCTAATGTTCTTTGCTTTTCCTTTTCTGTCATGTTTTATTTTTAATCATACGTCTTATTTTCTGCTTTAATGATTCTATAAAACACTTTGAATCATCCTGGTGTTGAATTGTGCTGTACTTGTTTTACATTAAGATTCATATCAGGTCCATGCAGGGGTTCTAAATAAAAATTGGGTGCGATGAGGGGGGTGGGGGCATTAAACCAGATTTCAGCTGTGTAAACACACTTTAAGTCTTCCATCTTTTTCTTAATCAGTCTGTCATCATCACTTGTAGTTACTATGTGGTTAATTATCTCCGCCAAGGAGGCCATGTTTTTTTTTTTTCCAGCATTTATCTGTCTGTCTGTGTACAACAGAACTCATAAAGTTATGGGTATATTGAAATCTTCAGGATATATAAAAAACGGGAAGATGAATAGGTGATTACATTTTGGAGGTGATCCGAATCCCCGTCTGGATCCAGGAAGGCTTTTTTATTCTTTAACATTGTGAGATAGCCACTCATGTTAATGCAGCTGATGCCTCCTACAGGCTGTTTCTGTCTGATGCTTTTCACTCTGACAAAAATCATGTGTGACTGAGTAATATTCTGGGATGCGAGTCACAATATGAGGAAGAATTGTGTGCTTGGCGCTCTCTGAGTGCTTTTCTGGTTTGTTCTATAAAAGGGTCAGAATTCAGATTAGGGAAAGTCTTTTGTTTCTTCCCGGCTTATGGTGGATGGGGTCTGAGAGAGGAGCCTGTACTGGAACTGCGGTCTCAGCGGAGCTCTGCAGCCAGAACTCTCACTCTACCCGACTCTCCGGTCCACTCTACTGCAGCTCGCCGGCTTGCATTGTTGCTTCTTCTGATTAATATCAGGTTGCAAACCCATGTAAATAGGTAAACACCAGGGCCGACATAATTCCTGCAGCAGCTTTGCGACACAGTGTAAGTGAAGGTGCATGAGGTGACATATGATGGAATGACTTCTGGCAGGCCATTTGTTATAACTTACTTTGAAAATAATTGTTCAGGTGAAAAACCAAGAAAAGAGTTGGCACATAAAAAACTGCAAGCGACACATTTCTAATCATTTGCATTTGGCACAACAGAACCATTAATGACTTGGACAGCTTTGTATGTTTTTAGTGTATTTATTGCTTGTCTGGCATCATAACCAGCAGAATGGTGGAGTAGGTGCCATGATGCACTTTCAGGGAACAAGCAGGAAAGCAACAATGACACAGAAAGTAATTTAATGACCCAACAATCCTAAACTTGAAATGTAAACTTCAAATGGGGGCAGGGTGGTGTTGCATTCTGGTTTTATTTGACATTTTGACATTCAAACAAACATACATTTGACATAAAGGGAAATAACACGTTAGAGATTGCTCAGCTTTGCTTTGTGTACTGCAAAGACGAGAACTTCTCTGTATTCATCTATTTCTAGGAGCTTTTGCAGTGTGAAAGTTACTCGGCAGCATTACAGCAGATGGACAGGAGAAAAACATACCTTTTAAAGAAATGCACTCTTCATCCGTGCTCTGCCTGGCCTGTCCTTTCAGCCGTTATGACCCGGTGGGGGCTTCAGCCTACAAGAAAGTCTCACAAATGCTCTTTTTAATAGCGAGTCACATAAAAGCACAGTACAATGTACTGTACAAAGTACTTATGACACATAAAAATCAGCGGTTTGTAGTGTATGATGCTTTTACAAGAGTAGCAATAGAATTGGTGTGACAGCAGGTAAAATAACAGCAACCAGAGCTGACGGAGGTTTATGTGAAGGAAGACGAGAAATAAAATGAGCAGTTGGGATCTTTGTTCTTTCTTTTTACATTATGACTTTTCCTGATGACTGTAATTTTAGTGTGAGGGCATGCAGAATGGGGCCACATGGTGGTAGCCATATGGTGGGGGCCACATGGTGGGGGGCACAGCAAGAAGGTCGCTGGTTCGAGTCTCAGCTGGGGGGAGGTCTGAACTGAAGCCTTTCTGTTTGGAGCGTGGCGTAGTGTGTGTTCTCTCTGTGTACTCTAGCTTACTCCCACCATCCAAAGACATGCATGCTGGGTTCACTGGAAATCATTAGGAGTGAATGTGTGTGGCGGTGTGTGTGTGCGTGGTTCCCTGTGATGGACCAGCAACCTGTCCAAAGTGTACCCTGCCTCTCTCCAATTACATGCTGAAACAGACTCCAGCTACCGCCGATCCTGAACTGGAAAATGGATGATGTTGCTGTTTTTCTGGGACATTGTAGCGATATTTCAGAAAATGTTTTTTGGCCAAACAATCACACAGCATCTGTAATATTGTTAAGGTCCATTTATACTTAATGCGGAAGACACATCTGCAGACACACTTTCGTCCTGCATTTTTTACCTGGAGGCTCCATAACCTGCAGTAACCTCGTTCCTGCAACAAGTTCTGTTGTAGCATATGGTCTTGTGATCCTTTGATAAACTGTAAAATACTTCCAATAGTCTGCAGATAAACACATGAAATGTCATTAAATAAAAAAAAGTCTAGATTTGGTGAGAATAGACGAAGATGCTCGTTTGTGACGAGCAGCAGATGATCGATGGATCAGCATCTTATTAATATGACCATGGATTCTCTGTGGCTTTAATATTTATACTCACGTGGTTAAAGCTGTAGCAGCACATTTAAACATTACAGGGTTCTATGTTTGTCTCTTGTACCAGGTGTAAGGATGAACTGCGACTCTCCTTTTACAATTGGGAGGGCATAAGAGCAGAGAAACACCGGGCTCTTTACTCTGAACACCTTGTAACAGATTTGACCTGGATGACAGTAATAAATATTCTGTAGGTTGTGGAATACTTTAAACGATCCAAAGTGTTCCAGGAAAACATCCCTCACGTCTTCACGCCACAAGCAGCCTGACCTGTTGTTACAAGCAAGGATGGATCTGTTTTCATGTTCTGAGTCTGAATGTGGAGCTAAAAAGAGCCTCATCAGACCTGACAACGGCGTTTAATCTTCCCGTTTAGCTGAGTCGGTGTGAGTTGTAGCACCTCGCAAATGTTGTGTTTTTCTGCACACTTTGATGGGAACCAGTTGGCTTTCTGTCATTTCTAACCAGCCTGTCCATTCTCCTCTGACAACTGCAGCTCGCTGGATATGTTATCAATAAAAACTACAGCTTTTTATTGGCTTTTTAAAATAAGCTTATTTGATAAATCTTTTGGCATGGGAGCTGGTGTCTGTTCTAGAACAGTCTGGTCTCTTAGGACAAATCGCTGTGACTAACGTGACACCAAACAGTGGTTCATTCCTGCGTTTCTTGATGTGAAATTTTAAAGAGAGCTAAAAGTTAGTGGCATAAAGAAGCTGATCGTGTATTTATAGCAGAGATAAATTAATAAACTGAGCAGATAAACAAACAAAAAACAAACTTTAACATGTCTCCATGATAGTCTTCTTTAAAAAAAAAACCCTGGAGTTTTGGGGTGGTTGCATGCATTTTCCACATGCAGGACAGAGATAGATCCGAAATCTGTGATGCTAATGAGCATGTCTCCCCAGGTTAAAAGTCTCTCAGGTGTTCTGACAAAGATGCGTCACTTTACATCTGCTAAACTGGACCCTGATGAATGTGCCCACTGGGTTCCAGTCTTTGTTTCTTGTGTTTACTTTTTGAACACCCCATAATACAATCCCTCTACTGTTTTTAGCTACATGTCCACTCCAAACAGTAATTTCACCCAACATCTTGTTCAGTAACACAATAGAGATATTGTGATATAGTAAACTTAACACTAAGTCAATTCCACCAATTTTACACATATTTATGGAAAAGCCATCATTTCATCTGACAGATCATATCCACTTTCTTACTGGGGGTGCTACTATAGGAACAATTATGGGTAAAATTTCCGGTCAAACCCTGGAAGTAACAGTATTCCAGTATCCACTGACTAACCAAGGTAGTGGTTAGTCAATGGAATACTTTCATTTCACTTTGTTGACAAACTTTGTTCCACCTCTCACCACAAAATGCGACCGAACTTATCACTATGTAGGTAATAATACACCTCAGAGCTTTCCAGTTGTTCATCGCGTTACCATTGGAAGCCACCGACTCAATGAAGTAGCTAAACATCAAGATTTACTTTATTGGTCCCTCAGTGGGGAAATTCTGTTCTAGTACAGCCACAACAACATTACAACATATACAGGTAACAACGGTTCTAAGGTGTAAACACGCCTTCACGGCGCACTGTTGCAGGTGGGGGGAGAACAGAACACTAAGGTATGTTTGGTCTTAAATATGCTACTATATGTAAACAGCTGCCACTTCTTTATGTTATCCTCCCATCCCTTGTCCGCAGTAGGCAGCGGTATGATTGTATTATCCTGTTTGAGCACTGACAGGCAGTGTTCCCAAACTGTACTAGCTCGTACTGTTAACACGTTAACAAACACCGGTTCTGTTGCACCCATAATTCACGCAAGACCTCATGGGGGCTAGGAATTAGGTGGATAGAAGCATGGTGTAATTATCTCCACCTTCATTTTGTTGTTTTTCAGGTCTGTGTAGATTTTAGATTTGATCCACTAACCAGTCAACAGCGTTTTCCAAAGAGAGGAGAAGGAAATCCTTGATGTGACCAAATCGTCCTGCCTGTAAGTTAGAAATTTCTCTCATAAATGATTCAGATACTTTCCATGCAAAGACATCCCGTGGAGTAAAGTGAACGTTTGCCACTGATGTATGCAGTTCCTTATGGTCGACTCGACGTGCTAAGGTAACAAGCGGGCTATAAATCTTAGCATCATAAAACAATAGATGTGCATGGAGGAATGGCTACTAATGACTGGGCTAAAAACATCCAGGTGATTTGCCACCACATGAAAAAACGGATGTGAATATGGGGTTGATAGAAACACAGGAACCGGGCTACAAACATCCAAGTAGCCATGTGAAACTGTGGATTGTGGAGTTGCTAAAAACATAACAGCTTAAACTGAAATGCTGGAATACTAAACACACACTTCCTGCTGCATCTATGAACTGTTCACTTTGTTTTATGGCTCTGATTCGGGTTAAAACATGTACGGCTGCATGTTTTGTGCCGACATTATTGATTGAGTAACTTCGGTTTACTAGTCCTGCCGCCGTTTCTGGGATTTGTGCGCTTCCGTAACAATGTCCAATTAGAAGCGTGCATTCTCTTTCTGCTTGTTTCTAGCAGAGACCTACATCAAGGTTTAATATGATGGAAATAAAGGAGTTTGGGGGAAAATGCAATGTTAATTCACGGACTTGTGGACTCACAAAACAAAACAATTTAGCCTGAAATGTGCAAAATAGAGCTGCTTCATGCTTAAAATTAGCAATAGTAGGCTAGAATAACTATTAGAAAACACAGCGAGCTGAAAGATTACTTTTATGAAAAAAAAATTGCCCCCCCCCCTTTTCAAATCAGATCTACATCTTTGATGACAACAGTTGATTACAGAATGAAATTTAATGAATATAATGTACATTACTGATTACAGATGAGGCAATTGAATTGAATAGCAATTAACAAAACAAATCACAGAATACGTATGTATTGTATTAGACCAGTGGTTCTCAAACTTCTTACAGTGAATACCATCTGAGAAAATAGCGAGCTCTCGAAGTACCACCACCATGCCCGACCTAAATACACAGTAGAAAACTACAAAATAGAAAGGAAGCACGTTAACTACTTATAAGGATCAATTACTGGGAGAACTCATATGCATGAACCTGGCTACGAAGCAGGCTAATATTAAAATAAAAACAAAGAGAAAACAACACTTACTTAAATATGAATTTAACATATTTTGTGTATTGTAAACATTTTTGTACTATTTTGATTATATTTGAAAATTAATACCCTTCAGAGCCTAAAAGGGTTTTTGGGAGTAATCCTGACCTGGTATTGTTTGTGTATTATAGCTCATAAAATAGTCATCTTGTAACTCATTCATAATATCCATGTTATTATTGGGTCAAAAAATATCTTTGGACTCATAAAAAGAAAGAAAACATGAATGGAAAAAAGAAATTTCACATCTCTGTATTGAAAAACCACAGCAAACTATAATGAACAACTATTTTTTAAGTGTTTACAAATGTCTTAGTGATAATGGGGTAAAATCTAACTATTATATATATAGATATATATGTATAAAAATGTATGTATTAAAAATAACCACTCATCTTATTGCACCTGACGCCTCCTACAGGCCGTTTCTATTGACTTTTCCAAAGATTTCGTGTGACTGATTTTTTCCCACGTAAAATAACTCCAAACATGTTTGTAGTCCTTTCCGAGACACAAATTAGTAAGTAGTGGGAATTCTTTTTCCATTTAGATCTTTGATACACCAAGTGATGATATAAAGCTGTCATATTGGACGTGTATCAACATGTGACAGAGCAAGACGATCTGATAGGACATTTACTTGGCTAACCAGATGACGCTCTTCCATCAGCAAGCTAGCTTTGGAATAACAAAATCTCTGGTCTTTTCCACACAAAAAAGTAAGGGAGGGAGCTCGAGTACCACCAGTGGTACGCGTACCACAGTTTGAGAACCACTTGATTAGACTATTACTCTTTTTTCAATATGTATTTTTTAATTCTGTTTTCTGAATTCAATACTTACGAAAATGGATTTATTGGTTTACATTATCTTTATTAGATATTTGATTCATAATTTCTTGTAATTATCAATATATTCCTTCTACCTATTTTTTCAAACTTTCTCTTTTTTAAATATATTTTTTTATCTTATTATTATTTTAGTTGAGTTGGTGGCGTTAAGTCAACCCGAATGACAGTGTAGTCATAATAATGTCTGGTATAATTATGTGTAATGCAATATGCCTACTAGGACTCATCAGCATCAACATTGACAACAATGTGTTATATGATAATCATGTGCACCACTACACATTTTCTTTTACACATTTTGATACTCGCAGAACTAGTATGTCAAGCCTGAAAATATGGACTCAAAGATAGCAAAATTGCCCTCCAAGTGCTATAGGGACTCAGTAGCATGCGTTTAAAATTTCCTTCTTTTGTAAATGATTAGGATGTTCTTAATGCGGTTGCAGGTGCGAATAACAGATTTGTTTGACTAATCTATAATCCTGATTGCACTGAATTACCAAACACTGACTTAACCGTTAATGAAAATAAAACTCCTAGTATTACAACCCGTCCAGCTTTCACAGCTTAGGTAGAACAAACTCTGAACTTGAGGCACATTAACAAGTGTTACATGATGATGTCATGATACCACGTGTGCCTGTGTGCACAGAGATACCCTTTTTTTGTGAGCATGCGCATAATAAAAAGAAATGCCTGTATGCGTTCCCAGACTAGATGGACAAAATGGTTGTCTGTTATTTTACTCCCGTGTATTAGATGCAAATATGAATATTAGCGAACCACTTAGTGACTGCAACATGTGTGGACTGCTGCAGAGATGTCCAACGCTACAACAAGACATCCTGACTTGCTTGGATCCAGTAGTTATTTCAGTTACGGATGCTTTTCTGGTGTATTTGCATCTAGAACAGCTGCTTCAACATGCTTCAAATGAACCTTAGAACCAATTTCTCATGAAGGAGGGATATGGACCCTTGTACATCCCATAATTTCCATCTGTGCCTGATGTGAGCACATTTCACTCCACATTATTCTTTTACATATTTATTTTTTCGCTGAAAAACACATTTTGTTCATTCGGATAAACAGATGAGTGAAAATGGCCAAATAAAAATCAGAAAAAAACATCTAATGTTTCAAACTTTGCTTTTCCAGGATTGAAATAGTTACAGTGTCACCTGAGGCAGAGATTAGCTGACAAACCAGAAAAGTTCCAAAAGAAATGTTGCAATGAAAGGAAACTTTATAAGTCCATAAAGGGAAATTTGACAGAGAAAACCTTCCTTGCGATAGGGGATCTTTTTCATAAATATAGAGAAGTTTAATCCCTGTTGGTGTTGTTCTTCCTCTCCTCCTTTCAGTGTAAGATGTTAAAACATTTGAGAGGACTTTTGCTGACACCATGCAGGCAGACATGGGGGAAATTTGACTCCTTCCTTAACTCATTCTTGTAAAAACTCAACACATTTCACCCCGGAGTTAAGGCAGACATTGTGATTGGCATCCTTTCTGCGCTGTTGCCATAGTGACATAAACACAGCAGGGTATTTGAGACATTACAGAAAGAAAGATGTCAAACATATCCTACCTGCTTCCTTTCTGAGGATTTCTAATTGTCCATGAAATAGTTCAAGCAAATAGCAATGATTAACATTTCTCCTTTTACTTAACACACATGTAACCATTTTTAAACACGTAATTTGAAAGCCCTGTTCAGTGTTAGCAGCAGAAATAATATAAAATCCCCCTTACTGACTTACTGACTGACTAAACAATGTTACGTTCAGAGAACATGAATTCGCTTTGATAATTCTGCTTTTAATAATGACTTTACTCTGCCTTAGGGCTGGTGGCATGCCAGACAAAAATTTTATGATATGAGTGCTTCATATTAGTTGATATAAATAATTATTGACTTTTAAAACCTATTCAAAATAAGGGCCAGGAGTAAAAAAAAAAGCAGAAAAATACTTTAATTGAAAAAGTTTCTTAACATTTTAAAAGAGGTCTACAGAGCTAAAAGAAAAAACAAAAAACTGCTTAACAAACTGATCAGTGTTACAAATAAACATTAAATAAATGTTCAAACAAAATTTGAACTGTAGCTTGTACATAAATAAAAAAACATCTAAGATTGAAAAAACATCTGTACGCTAGGAATGCGTAGTGTAGTGAGGGATGCGGTTGCAGAAACTGGCTTTAGGGATGTGGAATGTTACCGCTCTGGCAGGGAAGTAGATTGAGCTTGTGCGTGAGGCTGAACAGATCTGGCTTGATATAGTTGGACTCACCCTGGCGCACAGCTTGGTCTCTGGAACCAGTAACCTTGAAAGGGATTGGACTTTCCCAGTCTGGAGTTGCTTCTGGTGAGAGGCACCAATTGTCCCCCAGCTTGGTGCCTGTACATTGGGGTTCGCCTCAGTTGACATGAAGGTAGCCTTCCTCCGCCTTTGGGTAGGGGGAAGGATCATGACTGTTATTTGTGCTTATTGATGGTGGAGGAGGATGTCAGCACAAATGCGTTTTGAGGATCTGCTGGGAACACCTGGCTGAGTCCCTTGTCAGAGAGTAGTAAGTCAGATTCGTTTCCTGTGAGAGTTAGACTCCACCAAGGCTGCCCTTCATCACTGATCCTCTTCTTAATCTATATGGACAGGATTTCTAGGTGTTGAGGGGATCCGGTTTGGTGACCTCAGAATCGGGTCTCTGCTTTTTGTGGATGATGTGGTTCTGTTGGCTTCATCTGGTCGTGATTTCCAGCTCTCACTTTAGCGGTTCGCAGCCGAGTGTGAAGCGGCTGGGATGAAAATCAGCACTTCCAAATCTGAGACGATGGTCCTCAGATGCGTGGAGTGCCCTATCTGAGTCAGGAACCAGGTCCTGCCCCAAGTGGAGGAGTTCAAGTATCTAGGGGTCTTGTTCATGAGTTAGGGAAGGATGGAGTGAGAGATCAACAGCCGGATCGGTGTGGTTTCTCTTTCTGAGCTTCTTGACCGCCTCTGTCCCATAGATTAGCTGGCCAGATGCTCCTGGTCATTCCCCAGAGCAGAGAAGAGGCTCAAAGGGGATAGGACCTTCTTTGTAAGGAGATACTACTGTGAAACAGCTTACAGTTACTCATTCGTCAGCCTCCCTCACTGTCCACTTCTCATTTCTACTCATCAGCTTTTAACCCACCAGAGAGTTGATTTTATTTGCTTCTATTAGCTTTTATTTTTATTTATTTGATTGTATTTATTGGGTTTTATATAGCTTTCTTATTTTTTTAACGTCTTTGAATGTTTCTGCTGCTGTTTGACATGGTACAGCCCTTTGTGCAGCCATGACTGGTGTTAAATGAGCTTTATAAATAAACTAATTTGATTTGAACATTTTGGATATCTAACTTTAAGATTCAATTGATTTATTTCTGCTACATTTTTTTTGATAGAGTATGTTTTGTTTTACAAGCATTGATTAAGCCCTTAATCATCCATGGACTAGGATGGTATTGTTTTACTTTATTAAATATTTCCTTGACTGGAAAATGTAAATCAAAATGAATTTTGAATTGAGACAAAAAGTTATTGTATGCAATGTCCACATCCTTTTCATTTATTATTGTTTCCCAGTTTTGGTAAACTTTGGTAAACTTTGCTGTAGAGCACAAACTGAATCATTTGTAATTATTCTCTTATACTTTCTAACACTTGTGTTGTTAACAAGGGTTTTCTCAGATTACTTTTGTTCTTAGATGGCAAAGACTGGTAAATGATCACTAATGTCATTAATGATTATTCAACTACTGATATTATTATCAATAATGTTTATAAATATATTATCGTCTCCTAATTTTTGGGTACAACATGAGACTATACATGGAATTAATAAAGTTTTATTTTTTTTAATTTATTTTTTGCCTCAATGTCTCTGCTGTCCACAGTTATCCCTTTATTTTCCAAGAATGAAATTACTTGCAGTTCAGTTGATTCCATGGCGGTCTGTGTTGGTACTGCCTCCATGGCATACGTCCGTGGCTTAATATCCAGGACAGTAATGATAATATCATTCATCCTAGAGTGTTGTTGTAGATCAGCAATTCGATCTTCCAGAGCTGCAGTCTTTCTGTCCTTTTCAACATTTTTCTTCTGCAGTAACTGCACCTGCTTCACAAGATCCAAAATTGTTGACTACTACTTTGATATATTTACTATTTCTTCAGACATGAAGTTCAAGGATTTTTTTTATATTTTCAAGATCTTCTGGTTTTTTTTTGGTCCCATGTTTGTCAGTGTGACAACACTCCACAACGCTGGTGAGCCTGTTTACTGACCTCTTGTCTCCTGGATCTGATGGTAGCTGGGATTTGTTTGGGGGGGGGGGGGGGGGGGGGGGGGGGGGGGGGGGGGGGGGGGGGGGGGGGGGGGGGGGGGGGGGGGG
>JBAMHX010013412.1:0-14888 GCA_037177515.1 Pseudomugil tenellus
TGTTAACTGTATGTTGAACTTCTTTATTCTTCATTATTAAATTTATATTCTTCTCAATCTAAAGAAACCAGTGTCCTCATCCTTGACAGGAAAAAAAAAGTCTCCTACAGTGGCATATAAATACCTGATTTTCTGAGACATCGGCAATAGCAGTCTAGATGTCAAGAGGTGAACATGAACCCTCAACGTTGTGATGTCCTTATCCTCATGCTCCAGCACCAACAGGATCTAATAATACATGCCCAACATTTCCTTGCTGAGAGAAGGAGAAGGGTATTACGGATTACATTCGGATGCGTGAGTGGATTGCGAGGAAACCTCAGCTGGGGCTTTACGACCCTCTCATGGTTGAGGTGCATAAAATCCAAGAGCCTTTCAGAACTTTATGAGGATGAATTTATTTTTAGCCTTCTACCGTGGATTAGACGCCATCGGCCATACCCCGTACAAAGCATGATAAAGCCAAAATTCTATTAAAAAATTACTACTGATGACCACGTCCATCAGATTTTCAAAACTTTTTCGCAATGATTAAGTCTTAAAGTTAAAGCTGCATGAATCTATAACCATTTGCCTTCTTAAGCTGCATCATTGTCATGCAGTGAAGGGTTAATGCAGCATTTCTGGTAACAGAATAGTTAAAAAAGCAAAACCAAGCGTTAGAAAATTAAATAAATTAGATAATTATTTAGCAAAAACCAAAAGGACCCAAAAGCATGCTGTCAGTAACTCCTCAGGAGTTTTTATTACCTCCACCAAGGAAGTTACGTTATCGCTGGCATTTACCTGTCTGTCTGTTTGTTTGTTTCTCTGTCTGTGTATAGCGTAATTTAAAAAGTCATGTTATTCAAAAAGTTATGGACGCATTCTTAGGAAATTTGCAGGATATGTCTAAAATTGGAAGATAAAGAAGTGATTCAATTTTGGAGGGGATTTGGATCACCGTCTGAATGTTACAATGATTCTTTAGCATTGCAAGATAGCCATTGATATGTTCTTTTATATTACAAATGTATCACAAATAATACCTTATTCATCTTTTCATCACATTCATGTGCTCTTTTACGTTCAACATTTTCACTGATTACTGATCCTCTCTCACTGATGATCACTCAGCACGTGCGAAAGTGAGAAAAACATCTGATTCATTAAACACGAAAAAGAAATGGGTGTGGATGACGTGTTGAGATTTGTTAAGATTTCTGGTAAATTCTTTTTATTTCTTGATGGCAGTTTTTTCTGTTACCTTGCTCTTGTTGCAGTCATGTAAAATTGCGACATATATCAGCTGTCATGTTCGTTTTTTCAAATATTAACATAAATCAAATTTTCCCTGCGTACCTCGCCTCTCCTTTTTTAAATTAGCACCCAGTTCTTGGCTCAATAACCATTCTGATCATCTTCCCTCACAGTAAACGGCCAGCTTTTCAATGGAAACAGAAAACTGGTTTCTTCAGAATTTCAACACCACCTGTACAAGTGTTGGATTAACTATCACTTGAATGTTTTCAGAAATGTCCACACAACTGTGGTGGGATATTTCAGATCTCACTTTATTCACTTTGCTTTGTGGGATTTTGCCACATCACCATGCTAAATGTGGCATTAACATGTTAAAAAGAATTCTTTAATCTTGTGCTATTTGTGTATAATTCTAATATCTGGACATGATTCCAATCTTTTAGTGACACAAGGGTATGTGACACACTCAGAATCTTTAAATGAAGATGCTCCCAAGTGACTGGTCAGAATTTGTTCCAGACATCTACTCTGACAGATCTTTGGACCAAATTACCCTGAATTCTAATTCTGTATTTGTCTGTCTTGTCTTTATGTTTGTCATATCCTTTTGATGTTTTATTCCTTGTTTAATAAACTTTGTTAATCATTTTCACTTCAGAACAAGAGTCCTCTTTGGTAATATGAAATTTCCCATAACACAACCATGGATTAATTTTCTCTAAATTATCTACAGAAAAGCTCAGCAAAAGTTATTCTAGACTAAATTAGAGTGAAAAAGCTTAGTTATGAACTTTATATCTATTATTTCTTCGATGCATGACTTTTATGACAGAGAGTTTGACTGCTATAGCTGAAAAAAAAATTATGACAGTGACAACAGCTTTGTAGGTTTGACCAGGCTCATATAACGGCTCAAAAGCACTACAATTTTTTTATCCGTAGCACTAATGAATGTTTGTCTCTTTAAAATGAATGACATGCTCACACTTCATTTCCTGACAGAAAATGGTTACTATACCGCTTGTCACTGCCTACAACTGACACCGCACTGGAACTTAAATGTCACAACAGGCAGAGTGTGCCAGCAAAGGTTACTTTAGCCTCACTTTGGCATTTGAAGGCCTGACAGTTAAAACTCTATATCAATAACATATTAATACTGCACTATTTGGTGCATAAGAGTATCAGGCTACAGGCTCAAGCTTGGCACCAAGGCAGGGTGGCTCGGGCCCTTGTTCTGGGCTGGCTACCGAAAGCCCAGGTCTTTTGGTCCCCTTAGCCTGTCAGCAACCTTTGTGAAGGCAGAGCCGCAGCATGATCCCTCTCCTGCGAACACTTTTCACTTTGTACTTTTTGCATGATGACCTGACCAGTCAAAGATTAGTCTGAATATAAATTGTTATCTGCTAGTATTGACAGCAAAGGAAAAATAATACTTTTTTCAGTTGAACACAGCATTCTTTTTATTTCTTGATGGCAGTTTTTTCTGTTACCTTGCTCTTGTTGCAGTCATGTAAAATTGCGACATATATCAGCTGTCATGTTCGTTTTTCCAAATATTAACATAAATCAAATTTTCCCTGCGCACCTCGCCTCTCTTCTTTGCATTCCAGAAAAAAAAAACGGCTAATTCATTGAACACATGAATCAAATTAGTGTGCATGACATGTTGAGATTTGTTAACTCTTCTAGGAATTTTTTTTTTCAATTTCTTGATGACAGTTTTTTTTTTTTTCTGTTGCCTTGCTCTTGTTGTAGTCACTAAAGTTTGCAACATATACAGTATCTGTGGTTTATTCCCACACTGTTTTTGAGTTAGTTAACTATTGTATGTTTTTCAGCTTTTTTGAGTTAAAAATCTCAATCAATGGCAGCGGTGGCGGTCATGATGAAACTATAATATCCTCAGAAACTCTGCATTTGGGGATATAAAGATATATGCTTGTTGTATACAACTCACTTAATGCATTACATGGCATTTTGTGCTGAAATATGGGAAACGTATATAAGACAAATATAGAACCAGTTATAAAAATTCAGAAAAAAGATATAAGGATAATAAATAAAACAGGTTGTAATGAATTAACAAATTAACTGGTTATAATACTAAATGTCTTAAAATTTGTATATATTATTTTTTTTAAAAAAAATGATGGCAATTATTTTTTTAGGTATTGCATGTAAGAGTTCCAAGTAGCAGTAAATGATTCTTTACACAGAGAAGGAATTTTTAATTCAAGATGACTACTTATGTATAAGATATGTAATACAAGCACAAATGTGAAAACAGGATGTGTCTCTCATTTTTAGGGGTTAAGTTATGGAATGGATTATGTACTAAACTGAAATGGTCTAGTTCTCAGTTTCTGTTTAAAAAGAGCTTAAAAAGGAAAATAATCAATGATTACTTGATAATTGTGTGACAAAAATTATTTATGGATGACTACAAACTGTGTTTACATAAAGAAACTGTAGTAGACTATCATTGATTAACATTTAATTCATTGGGGGACGATACTAGGATGGGCAGATAAAAACTATGACCTTCAGAGTATAACTGAGTATCATCTGCATAGCAATGAAAGTTTATACCATGTTGTCTGATGACATTACGTAAGGAGAACATGTATAGTGTCCAAGTACAGAACCCTGAGGAACGGCATAACGTACTTTTTTGTGTGAGAAAGGCGCATCATTTACATTAACAAACTGAAATCTATCAGTAGATATGACTTTAACCAGCTTAGTGCAGTCCCTTTACTACCAATAACATGTTCCAGCCTCGTTAGCTGAATGTTTTGATCTATGGTGTTGAATGCAGCACTGGGATCTAACAAGATAAGAACTGACAGGAGTCAAATCATCTGAGAAGATGATCATTAGTAACCTTCACTAGTGCTGTGTCTGTACTATGATCAACTTTAAATCCAGTATGAAATTCCTCAAACGGATTGTTTCTGTTCAGATGGGCACATAGTTGATTAGCAACTATTTTCTCCAGAATTTTAGATATAAAGGGGAGGTTGGATATTGGTCTATAATTAGCAAACACTTGTGGATTAGAGAGTTGGTTTTTTAGGGAAAAATTTTGATCAGATCCATTACAGATGTATCAACTAAGAAAAATACTTCCTTGAATAATCTGGTTGGGATTGGGTCTAAAATACAAGTTGGAGGTTTAGATGAAGCTATTCTTTTGGGTCATTCTTAGAGGTGTCTGTACAGGACAGATACAGTTCAAACAAAAAACAGGTTCTGTAGTTGTCCCTAAAACTGCCGCAATTGAAAGAGCCTTGATCGTGGGAAGGATATCATGGTATCTCTCATGATATCTCTCTAATAGAAACTATTTTGTTAAAGAAAAAACTCATAAAGTTATCACTGCTGAGCAACGGCACTATGGCTCCTAGTCAGCCTGGCTACGGTGCTGAAGAGAAACCTGGGATTGTTCTTGTTCTCCTCTGTCAGTGAAGAATAATAGTCTGTTCTAACCTTAAACAGGGCTTTAAACTTTCTTCCCAGACTAAATGAGACTCTTCTAGACCAGATGAACGCTATTTCCTTTCCAGGTGCCTTGATGTCTGTTTGAAAGCTCAAAGCTGTGAATTAAACCAAGGAGCTCGCTTCTTCTGAGTGGTTAGCTTCTTTTTTAGAGGAGCAACATTTTGTAGTGTTGTACGCATTATAGCTCTATCAACAAATTCATCAACCTGTGTTGAAGGAGAGCTCGAATGGATCTTCTCTGTTATATCAATACATGGTATTGTAGGAAAGACTGATGAAATGGATTTCTTAAATTTGGTAACAACACCATCTAACAAACATTGGCTATAATGAATTTTCGGCAGTACTTTACATCACAGATCAGAAATTATATGGTAATTATTAGGTAATTTCCATGGTAAAAACGTGTTATTTTTGTGTCATTAGTGTTAATTACCTGTGGTAACAAACAGGTAATAGACCAAGTAATTATATGGTAAAATTGTAATAGTAATAGAAGTTCAATTTCTGTTATTACTTGAAATTAACATTAATTACATGTGATAAAAACCTGGTAATAGGCTTGATAATTGTGTGGTATGTTTGTGGTAATTTCATAGTAATGAAGGTGAATTTTCTAACTATATGCTTGAAATTAGCTAGATTACAGGTAGTATGTTAGTAGTAGGACTATCAAGGACCAAAACTGCTATTATCAAAAATAAACAAACAAATAAATGAGTAAATAAATATTTTCAGAAATAGAATAAAGGTTTCCTAAATCAGAATCTGTGTTTAACTGTGTTTAATTCACACAAAATGCAGTATTTTAGTCCAGGTTTGAAGAGTGTAAGTATTGTTTTTTTATTATTATTATTTATTGAGGAACTAATCCAATGTGGTCCAAATATCAAAAATGTTCTGAAACTGAACTTATTTTGCATTTTCACCAATAGAATAAAGCTTTCACAAATCAGAAATTATGCTTTCATGAAACTACACAGGATCTAGAGTATTTCAGTGCAGGTGTAAGTAGGGTTGCCACCTGTTGCTTAAAGTTGAGAATTTGGTTTAGACGTCCCAGTTGTCTCAAGAAGCTTGATATATATATATATATATAGAATAAATTTAAAATGAAATGCAGTTTTGGTGATCTACTATTAACTTTACTATGCAGCACTGACCTTGATATGAATTTCTGCTAATGCATTTTATTTAAAATTTCAAATTCAATTTTGGTACATATTTGGTTAAGCATGCTTTGAAAATAAAGTCACCAAATTAGCAGTTCTGAAGAATGGCTAAAAATGCAGTTTTAATGATTTTTTTTTAACAATTTTATTTTAGTAAGAACATGTAGGTATGTTTTGTAAATGGAAAAGCATTTTTTTTATTGCATTTTAATATTTATTATGGAACGGAATTATCTCCGTATTTCAGTCTATATGATTGATTTCCAGAGAATACATCCACACTGCAACAAAATTATGGGGTATGAATGACAGTCTGGAAAATTGATTGTCGCATGATATATACATATACTG
Organism: Pseudomugil tenellus; assembly: GCA_037177515.1. Taxonomy (NCBI): domain Eukaryota; kingdom Metazoa; phylum Chordata; class Actinopteri; order Atheriniformes; family Pseudomugilidae; genus Pseudomugil; species Pseudomugil tenellus. The sequence continues at coordinate 6,270 of JBAMHX010013412.1, forward strand.
TAGTTTCTTTCCTTTCATTTCTCCCAGGCCTTTAGATTTTCCCTGGGTCCTTGGCTCTCATAGCAAAAGTCCACCTTAATGTCCAATGGCACACCTTATATTCCATGAACAACCTTCCCTCAATCCCAATACAATTTCTTGCCTCCTTTAGTGCTTTTGACATTGGGCTATTATCATTAGTTTGGGCCATTGCATCCAGAACACCACATTGGGTGCACAGGCTTTACCTTACTGATAGATTATGACATTTAGAGCAGGAACATCTCTAAAGCCTGCAGGACTGTGCCTCTAATTCCCTGGTCTATGTTACAGAGGATAAACATCTTGATTATTAGAGGTAATGGAACACCTTCACTGTGATTGCATTTCATACATCAACTGGCCTTCATGCAGCCACAAATTCTAATTGTTTGTATTTGGACTCCCATGTTGGGAGGGGAAACAGGGTCAGACACTGTTACTTAGGCCAAAAAACACACACATAGACCTGTATGAATAAGTCAAAAGTGGCAACATGCACACCCAGGAGTAATTCTGAAGGTTAACTCTTGTGACCTGAATTCAAGTGAGTAATGAAAGATCCTTTCTGGTTTATCAAACTTAAGACACAATGTAGCATGGTAAACCATCTGTTGAATTTCACTGGCTAAACAGCAACATTCCAACTTTTCATCCCATTTTTAACAAAACAATATAATTGGGGCATTTCACATACTTTGGTTAAGAAGTTAGATTTTTTTATTTGAGAAGAAGTTCCCTTTACATTCCCATTCAGATACAATGTTCTCTCTCTCAGTATTAAACCCTCATGTTCACGCTTATATGCAAATATGTCATTCTTCAATTTAATACTCTACCTTCTTAAATTACTATACTCAGGCTTTCTGAGAGTTTGTTCCACACATGTGGACCATAGAAGCTAAATGCAGCTTCTTCCTTCTGACTCTGGGAACTGATAAAATACCAGATTTAGATGACCTGAGGAGTCTGCTAGATTCATATTAGGTCATTATTAGACCTTTAAAATGAAGAATATCACATTAAAACATAAAAGACAGATTAAATAAATAAAATCAAGATAAAAGGGATAAATGTACATAAAAGTGAAACAACTGGTAAATGATTAAAACAAACAAATATTTTAAAGGAACACCAAACAGATTAAAACAGATAACTCTTAATATGTGTTGGCATTAGACTGTTTATCTGTAAAAAAAAAACCAAAACAAAAAAAACAAGCTTGCCATTGTGTATACACACGGGCGTAACATGCTTTCTGCACCGAGAATGCATGTGCATACCATTTGTTTGTAATCATTGAAAGGGGTCTATGGCTTTGTTATCTTGCTTTGTTTATTAAAGAGTTTATTAAAGAGTTCTGGTTTGTTTCCTATCTCTGCTGAGAAGATCTGTTCATGGACTTCTGTGAAACAGGATCAGCTCAAAAGCTTACACCTAATTTTAGATTATCCTTAGGAAAGGTCTGTAGTGCGGGACAAAAGTGTTTTCTCGTTGAGTCCAAGAATCAAACAATCACAATTTCTTTCTTTAAAGATTCTGTTATCTCTGTCATAAAATTTCCAAATACCATAAAATACTTCTTCAAATATGATGTTTCTGTTACATTTCAAGGTGGAAATCGTAACATCATCATTTTATGATTATATTTGGAGCTTACTGTCGACAAAGCAAATTAAAGCTGTTTGAAGAGTTTTGCCAAATGTAATTGGCAGCTGATTTAAAAACAAAATTAGCTTGAGGACAAAAATTAAAATAAAATTCATGTTCTTTACAGGTATCACAGAGGAGGGAACGCCTATTTAAGAAACTGCATGCTACTGGCACTTTTTGTTGTAAAGCTGTAATGAGAAACAATGTGCAAATTGAAATAATTTGAATTATGTTGCATAATGAGGAAGCAACATATCCAACTTAAGATAAAGTAACATGCTGTTTGTTTTAGCTTTATAACTTTTAGAGCTATCCACAATGTGACTAAAAACATGCTATTTCTTAGTTTTGCTATCTTTGTTCCTTTATCTTTCTTCTGAAGATTCAGCTACATTCTTTATATCCTATTGCTGATATGTTTATATTCAGAATCATTTATTTGATAAAAACGTGGATTTTAAATTGTTAATTCATTAATAATGCATGTTTTTCGCCTCCATTTTAAACCTCTGATGGAGTAGTGAAATACTTTGACTGTGTTGTTTGATTTATTGATCGTTGGGATGTTAACTAATCATTTTAATAATTGTTGATGGATATTTCTCATTTGGTTCTTTCATATACAGTAAGCTATAGGACACTTCAACATCCTGGTAATGTGGGCATCTCCAAGCGAAGGAAAAAAAGGAAGAAAAAAACTGTCTTTTCTAGACCTTATTTCAAGGTCTAAAGTTTTATTTTTTCGGTTTAAAAAATACAGAAAATCAAAAATAGCTCACCCCTCCAAATATCATCAAGACAGAGCATATATCAAAACCCTATAAATAAAAAAAACAAAAAAGACAGAAAGCCAGAATTAAATTTTCAACATCTTGATACCATATTAAAACCAATAGACATCAATAAAAATGGAAACACCACATGTATCATGGAAACACTATAGTTTGCATACTACTGCAGATCTCTAGTGCCCCCTTCCTGGAACTTCTCGTGCAGTGAATAAGTGCAGCCACAGGTGATCTTGTGCTTTTTAAGGTTTCTAGGGTTAATATGTTCACCTAGTAGACGAAGCTAAAACACAGAGAATTCGCTCCTTAACACAGAAAACTACAATCACCTCTCTTTCTTGCCCTGTACCCTCTGTGTCGGGCGTACCCATGAACACTACGATTCCAACACCTCTACAGCGCTGTCCACATGATATGATCATAGTTGTTTTATTGTTTTTTGCAGCTGCTTCCACGTGTCTCTAAAATCAGACATTTTAATAAAGCCAAGTGAAATTATTTAAGCAGTCAAAATGATCAAACTCATCTCAGGACTCTAATAAAACAAAATAAATGTAAATAAATGTATTTAACTCATTTAGCATATGAATTTAAAAAGGATAAATAGATTTGTCCTCTAAGTATTAACACCAGCATATCCATTATGCTGCAGCAAGGCATTTAAACATCTGAAAGAGGAACAGGCTCAACCAGTTCAAGCATTAAACAATGAATATTGTTTAAGATATTCACAAAAAATATATACTTCTTATTTAACTGATGCAATCTTGGCAACAAGCTAAATAACAAGGACAGATGTAAAAAAAAAAAAAAATCACAATGATTCCATATAGTGTTTGCCCATCTCGTATGTACGGTACTAATTAAAAAAACAACATAAAGTCCCCTTGCTTTAGCAGAATTTGGCCAGCAACCGATAAAAAGTTCAAATAGCCACACTATTTTCCACATTATTTGAATTCAGTTATGTGTATGGTATTTCCAGATCCTCATTCCTTTCATTGATGTCTACTTCCAACCTCTTCAGGTTGTATTGAAATTTCTTTATGGCCTTCTGAGGAGCATCCTCAGTGAAGTGTTCCTCTGGATACTTGCCAAGACAAACCTGAGGATATAAAGAGACACTTAATTCTTTCAGAAACATTCAAAAATGTTTCTAATATGTGTATCCGCTTAAACAGCATTTGAAAGAACTTAAACTTAAGTATGATGCCATCCATCTTCTACCGCTTATTCCCGCACGGGGTCGCGGGGGGGCTGGAGCCAATCCCAGCTACACAGGGCGAGAGGCGGGGTACACCCTGGACAGGTCGCCAGCCTATCACAGCTATGATGTTGATGTTTAAATGGAGGTTTTGTCTACTTACGAAGTCAAGGGCTTGCTTGCTGAGGAGTCGCAGGGTCTCCATCCCTTTAACTGTTGTGAGAATCTCTGGGAATGTCCTCAGCAATGTCTCCTCAAATGCTTTGCCCTTTTCGGTTGGTGGGGGAAGTTGCAGGGTCGAAGGGGCATTTGGCATATAACCCCCGTAGTCAAACTGCAGAGTATTTTAATGACGGTAGATAATATATTTATTAGCCACTAAGATTACGTAGATGAGCTATGCCAACACATTTTTAGTCATGTTAGTTTTCTCTGTGGATAGCACTCTGTTTATTGGTAATAAGTGGTCCATCTTACTGTTGAGTACATTATCTGCAGCTTTTCCAGACAATAAAAATCAGGATGAAAACGTATAGGGTTTACAGTTAAATATCTAAAAGGTACAACTGCTAAATGCTTTTTAGTTTAGTCTTTAAGCCCAAATACCTTAAAGTTAAGTGTCTGTTATATTACCAAGTTTCATCTGTTTGTGAACAAAATGAACAAAAAGGGATTTCTCTGTAGAATATACAGTTTTTCACCTGTCCAGAGTTCACCGCAGCATGCTGAACCGAGACTGTGAAGATCACCATAGTAACAAACTTGATCAGCTCAGGTACGGTGGAAAAGCTTTTTGGAATCCCTAATAATCAAAAGAAAACACTTAATGAATTAATGACTTCATATAATTCAATTAATGTCTTTAAGTTTGTGTAAAATATTTGATAGAAAGACAGACAGACTTTTAAACCCACCTTTTTTGTCGTTGGAAAGAAATCCTTGTTCAAAAATGTCTGAAATCCACATCTGCAGTTCTGTGTCTTTCTTGACATCGTCATTGTTTTTATAGTAGTGGTTGAGGATGTCGTTCACAAAACTATAAGAGATGGGAAAACTTATCTGTTAAACATATTTTCTCTGATAATCTGAAGAAAGATTTCATTCTTTTAAGTGAGAGGAAACCTAAGTCAATCATTAATATCACAACAACAGTCAACACACCTATTTTGAAAACACAGAACAGTGTGTGTGTAGCTATCTTTCTTTTACGGTAGTTTCAGGAACCATCAGATTATGTTTGCAAATGAGAATCGATTTTTAAACATTTACCTGGAAAAATAAAGGCCAAATAACAATCTAAATTCTAAGATACAGTTTTGTGGCAGGCAGTATGTAGATTTCATCATGATGGGTTTGAAAATACTGTATGCTTGATAGTTGCAAACACAAATATTTAGAGACTGAAGTGTGTGATTCTCAGCATATAGTCCACTGAACATCTATTTACTATTAAGGTCTTCACACCCAGTGTGGACTCGTGATTGGTTATCAGCCAGACTGAGGAATGTCCTTGGTTTGCACCCTATATAAACTGTGAGCACGCACAGCTCAGTGGGATTTTCCACACCTGGCCTCCAGAGTCCACAGATATCTGCAGATCTGTTTGATGCCTAACTTTTTGTAATAACCCATTTTATTCATCACAGTTTTGCATCCAGAGACTTCTTCACACCAAGCTACTCATCTCGGCTTCAAACCCCTCCTTGAATTGACTTCAACACTCTATTGGCAGAGCATGGATGTTTCATCTCACAAGTTTTCCTTAAACAGAGCTAAGATAAAACATTATCTGTTGCATAAATAACTGCTTTCTCAGTGATTCATTAATTCATCATAAGCCAATTGAGTTAAGTGTTTCTTATTTCCACTTACTGAGATACATTAAATGCTTTTGAAAAACTTATATCTATAAGCTATAAAGTGTGATTTTATTATCCCAGGATTTCCGCAAAATCTAAAAATCACAATAGAAATCTGGTGATGAAAACTTACATTTTGAGGTTTATCAGATGTTTTGATATAGAAGCTTATTGCTAAAATTTTAAGGAAACACTATTATAGATATATTGTAGAAGGGTAATTATAATTAGTACTCATAGATGATATCCCAGAGCCTGAGTCCATCATCCTTGTAGTAGTAGTTCTTTAGTTTCCAAGCCTCGATCAGCAATGTCATCGTGAATGCAGAGGGACCTGTAAGTCAGTGAAGACAGAGACTCCTGCAGGACTTTGACCATATCCTCTCCACCAACAGCTGCAGTCTAGGATGAATCAAATCACAGTTAGACTTTTTAATTTTACCTAGATGATATTTTCTTAACTGGTTTTAATGTTTTGTTGTGTTTTTATACCTGTCTGAGGATGCTATTAGCGTTTTTCGAGCTAAGACATTGATGTGCAGAGAGTATCGAGTGTGAGGTACGAGAAGCTGAGGAAAGAGAGAACTCTTAGCAACACACCTGTTTTTTTGTTGTGCCGTTTTCTTTGGTAAGGTTGCCTTGCTGCGCAACAACCAGATCAATTTAGGTTAACGTGATAATAACGAACTCAAAAAGCTTTATGATTTTACAAAATACAGTGTTGTGATATCACTGCTTTAATATGATCACCTGAATTTCTTCACTTTATTCTATTACCTTGTAGAGAGGATGCACCATGGGGAGGTTACGCAGCAGGGACACTGCAAAAACCTCAGCCAGCAGGTGAGTACGAAGCAGGTGGACGCTGAGCTGATGGTCATTGGTATCTGCACTTCTCACATAAGTTTTAGCCAGCAGCCAATCATATTCAGAATCGTTAGGTGTGAAGATTGGGTTGTCCTCTCCTGGTTCCTGCTTCAGCTACAGAAGGAAATATGCTGAAGATCATTTACTGTATTTGATGGAAAGTAAATGTAAAACATTCTTACATTTTTTCATTATCAATATATTTTGGTTTCCCTCTTTTTTTAGTTATACTGTTTGTTGCTCAATTTAGTGTCATAAACAACATTTTGGGGAATATTCTACCTTTGTTTTAGGTTTTTTTCCGTAGGGTTATTCATGCTTGGTAGATTCAAATGGAAAGAGAAAATCAAATTGTATTTGAAGTACCTTCTGGCTTTTAGTCTCAATGAGTGCCAACAATTGAGTCTCTATTAATTATAATTAAAATCTCACCTGAATGGCAATCGGATTCATAGTTTCTTCAGGAGTTGTGGAGCAGGACAAGTGGGGCCGTCACGTACTGCTGTTTTCCCCCGATGATGTTTGCTTTCACTCCGTTTAAAAGTTTGAAGTCACACAGGAATATGTTGCCTTTCTGACAGGAATTTTACAAAAATGTGAAATGATTTGACTAGATGTTACATTTTAATGTGGTGACAGATAAACATTCTACTTTTCGTTTCACTTCATGTCAGGCGAGAACAGTTACCTTCATTTCATCTGACAGTTCATGGGACACCATCTTGTCAGTAACAGGAAAGTTTTTAGGTAGAGATTTGCAGCGTTGGATCAATGTGGGATTGGTTCCATTGAGAAACTGGTAGCCAAATAACTCATCACTCCTCCAATGTTGATGGACGTAGTCTGCAAAATACAAAAACACATCATTTTAAAAAAGTAATAATCAAACATGTGTCAATTTTTAAAAATGTAAAGATAAAATAATTGAAATATATAAAGAAATCTAAAATGCATATGGACACTTTAATTAACTTTATTGTGTTACAAACAAAATCAGGATATACCATTGTTAGTATGTGTAAGTTCGCTATGTGTGCAACGTATGTTAAAAAGAGATTTGTAGCCCCATGTATGTATGCATGCATGTTTACTAAAAAAGGAAAGATTATACAGGTTTAATGGTTTTTGTATTATTATATGGTATAAATGTATTTGTTAATCCAGCATAAAAGAAGGCTGCAATACCTGAGATCTTAGAAGTTCCGCACTCAAACAAGCGATTGATATCATCAAAATTGGACCATTTCTCATGAGTCCCCGCACGTACTGTTAATTTCTGCTTTATCAATCTATATAATAAGCATAATGGAAATACGGATAAATATGTAACCAAATATAAGTAGATAATTTTACCCTTTAATTTTGCTGAAGAAAAAACGGCTTTCTTGGTGAAGGAGAAACAAACCTCATCAGGCAGCTTATAAGAATCGTTTTCCTTTATGCAGTTGGGTAGTCCATCTTTGAAACTATCCCAGCTAAAATACAGATATAGAAGAGGAATTGAAAACATACTGCAAGTTATTTTATCTGCTGTTTGATTTAAGAGTATTCAAAACAACAATTTCAACAGCTTTGTTTCCTCCAAGTTTTTGAATGTGTACAAGTAATGTGTAACAGACTTACCAATAGACTTTTTTGCGCTCCTCCAGCTCCTTTGACCGAAGATTCTTGCACACATCAATTTTTTCATCAAGCAATTTAAGTGCTGAAAATAAATGAATAGATACACAAATAATTTCTTTAATTGTATAACGCACTTTGTTGTGATTTTAAACATGAAAAGTGCTTTACAAATAAATAAATTAGATTTTTGAATTTATACATTTTCCAAAGATGACCAAAGAGGATGTAGAATAAGTTCCACAAACCTTTTCCTTCTCTGACGAGGTGCACTTTGCTGTCAGAGATCCATTGGTAGATGAGAAGTTGAAGAGTTTGTCTTCTGGGGATCTTACGGTCACTTTATCTGAGAACCAGGTGTGACCGATACCAAGAGGCCAGAATCACTCGCTCGGTCCTAATACAGTATCTGATCTCAAGGCATGTGGTAAAATGATGAGTAAGACAAGAAGTTCCCCCAGGATGACAATTTATTTACATTTAACAAAGTTAAAAATCTTGTCTCCTGCAATTAAGAGCAATAGAACCTGTTAAAAACCCAAGATGGGTAAAATGTGCTTAAATGCAGGTTAGGAGGAGGAGGACTGCGACTGCAAGCAATGGGCTTAAC
>JBAMHX010014068.1:0-14848 GCA_037177515.1 Pseudomugil tenellus
TATATATATTATCTTTTGCTTCTGTACTAAGGGTATAGTCTGTCTCCCTTTATTTTCGGTTTCCTTTTTATGAATGTCACATGTTCAATGAACAGCTATCTCTACAAAAAATACTCCTTGTTTTAATTTGCTCAGTGCCACAGTCTTTTCTTCTACCAGTTTCCTTCAGGTCTGTGTTCTTCCTGTCCTGTGTTTAAATCCTTTCAACTTTGGAGATGGATTGTAAGTTTTGCCTGTGCTCATTAAGCAGTGTTTTTTCTCTGCCCTTAATTACTCTGCAGTTACTCATTTGAACTTTACTAAAACACATTTATTACATTTATCCCATCAGGCCCATTTAACCTAACTACCTCCATGTACATTGATGCATGGCAAGCCGTTATTAGCTTTGTGTTACATATATTCTCTCTTCAGAAATAAAAGTACTTTTGTTTCCAGCAGTCTCTCAGTGACAAAAGTAGATGGCTTAAATATTATCTCTGCATAATAAGGACTACTTGAGCAGCTATAATGACAGCAGGTATAGTAAATGAATGTTGGTGTTGTAAAAACAATCAACTTGAGCAGGTTTGATGGATAAACTGCTCCATTTAAATACATCCTCAATTTTTTTAATCTGTTTCTTTTGCTCCTGCTAAGTATATGCAAGAATATTTACATCAATTCATTACTTGTAACAGGACATTGTCATTGTTTTTGTAATGAAATCAAATAAATATATTCTCAAATAACCTCACTGTTTTGCTGCTATTGATTTAGTCATGCACCAAATTCATTGGATCAATTTTAGATTTTCTACTTGTGAAATCCAGGCCTCAATTGTCACAAAAATATTCCTTAATATTCCTTCCTTAAATATATTTTCAATCCGAAAGCCTAAGTAACTCTGCCCTAGTAGTATTTTTTTTTTATCTTGTTCACACCAACAGGTTAAAATAACTTTTTACTTTACCTTTGTAAAATATTGAATAATTTGTAAAATTCCTGGAAAGTGAGGACAGAGGTATAGTACAAGCAGTCTTCTATATTGCTGATGTAAAATCTTATTCATGGTTTCCATCAAAAATATGCAATTGATTTTAGTGATAAAAGATGTTGAGTTATAGGCTTTTATAGGCTTTTAATTATTTGTATATCACAGAGACATTTGACCATTGTTTGTTGTTTTTGTTGACATTCTCAGAATTGAACACTTTACTAACAATTTACTAAGATCTCATTTTGTGTGTACTAATTAGCGTCTGGCATCTAGAATTTAGTGTGTGAGGTGGGTCCCTGATTAGTATGTGATCCACTAAGATTGCTCACGCACTGACAGTGGGTGCAAAGTGTTGGAGACACGGCTGTTTAAATGAGGATTTAGCATGTTTCATGGTTTTCATGATGACAAGTTTGAAATACAAGTTAGAATACAAGTTTGGTCCGATGGAATTAGAGGTTTTGGTGGAAGAAACTAATAAAATGTCCAAAGAGCTACAACAAAGAAATTTTACAGCAGCTCAAAGGAATGTTGGTTATGATGCCAAAGGCATCACATATGCACTGCACATTAAACGTTAATTGCTCCTATAACACCGGGGAATCCAGCCACCTAAAAAAAAACCTTGTTTTGTCTTATTCAAATAATCTTGAGTGTGTGGAAACCTAATAAACCTCGCCATCCGGCGCGACATTACATTTAAGAATTCAGTCAATACATGTAAAAGACGTGAATGAGAGATCCCTGCTGTGTTGGCTACTGTCTGGCTCCAAATCTGCGCCGAGTTCCTCCAACAGCTTCAAAACAGCAAGGCTGGATAGGCGATATGTTTTAATAATTAGTTTTCTCTCTCATTCCAAACATGTTAGCACAAGGAGGAAATATGCATTCTCTCCGTCATCTTTGATTATATGTCTTCGTATTGCAACAATCACTGCAGCCATGTGTGTGCAGTTACGCATTGAACCGTTTACACATCCTTTTGATACTTGCTAACTATAGACGCAGTTTCTACCAGCAAAATTACTTTCAGGTTTGAAAAATCGCTTTGCGTGTGGTAAAATCATATTGTTACATGTTTTCTTCCCACTCCACGCAAAATTGCATGTGAACGCCACAATTTACATATTCATTGAGGCAAACGTAATAACTCGAGAAAGATGCACAATTTTGCACCTTTGGAAGACGCAAACGTTAGTAGATCAGTTTGTACTTTTTTTAGCGTGTGCAATGTGTGCACACGTTTTAGTACACACAAACCTTTAATGAATCTGGCCCTAAGTGACTGAAAAGGTTCAATGTGCAAATGTCCAACTCAATCCCTGTTGTGACGTCTCTACCCGGAACTGGTAGAGATCTTCATTTCTTCTGCTTGCTCTCTGCTCCTCCCGCTCATTCGCTGCCGTGTGTAGTCGGCATGTGGGAGGAATGTCTGTTGAGGAGAGTACATGAACAGTGACATGCACACTTCCTAGGGGAAATGGCACTTATGTTTTCAAGTAGGGAAGGGAGGGAGTCTCCACTTTGCCACGTTGGAGTGGTGGTGTCAGGCGTTTACTCTGTTTAAGCTTCACTCTTCTTTTTTAAAGCAAAATACCTACAAAAATATATGGATGAAAAATGAAACTACTTCCGGGATTGTTTTAAGATACAATTAACAGTAATAGAAGGTTGAAAGCTCATAAAAGTCTATTTTGCATAAAATGGCCCCTTTAATGTCCCCCCAAGTGGAATCTGTCTAAACAAGTGCACACAAGCAAATGTATGAGATGTTACTTCCTTGATTGAGCTTGTTTCTAATTTGTCTGTTAAGTCTTTTGCACACTTGACCACAAAGTGACTGCAAAGTGTGTGTGAGCTGTACTCTGGAAGCTACTGGAGCTTTGAACACTAACTTGTTTTTTTCAGCCTTGGATGGCCTTGTAAGCATACAGAAGGATTTTGAAGGTGAGACTGAATTTGATTGGAAGCCAGTGAAGCTGCTGAAGAACAGGGGTGATGTGATGGAAAGCGGGGGTTCTGGATATGATGCGGGCTGCTGAGTTCTGGACCAGTTGGACTTCATGGAGGAGTTTGTGGGGGACACCAAAGAGGAGAAAGTTGCAGAAGTCGAGGCGGGAAGTTACAAGACTGTGGACCAGGATGGCAGCAGTGTAGGGGGTAAGAGAGGGACGGAGCCGATTGAATGGAGTGCAGATGAAAGTAAGCAGACCGGACCGTATTATTAATGTAGGCATTAAAAAGAAAGGGAGCTATCGAGGATGACACCTAGACTCTTAACCTGAGAGGAGGGGGAGACTGTGTCGTTGTCGATAGTTACAGAAAACTGATAGTTTTGGAGATTATGGATTTAGTGCCGAAAAGAAGTTCAGTTTTATTGCCGTTGAGTTTGAGGAATTTTGAAGTGAACCATGTTTTTATTTCTGATAGGCATTGGGTGAGGGAGGAAGGTGGGAGAGAGGAGTCGGACTTAGAGAGCCCTGGGGCACACCTGAAGTGACTGGGGAGGGACGTGAGATGAAGGATTTTAACTGGATGAACTGAGTACGACCAGTGAGATAAGAATGAAACCAGTGGAAAGGGGTGTGAGAGATGCCTAATGCGGAAAGTCTGCTTAGGAGAATGGGATGTGAGATGGTATCAAAGGCGGCACTCAGATCCAGGAGGGTGAGGATGGAGATAAGACCAGCATCAACAGCCATGAGGAGGTAATGGTCCATAAAGTGAAGCTGATCAGCTGTACAGTTGGAGGGTGTAAGACCAGAACAGCAGATTAAATCTAAAATGTGTCCTTTGACATTATTGGGGGAAATCAGTGAACTAATGGAAGCAAAAACTGTCCAAAGATGAGGTAAAATCCTTGGTGAGGGGGAGAGCAGTGTTGTCCACTGCAGAAGGACATTAGGCGAGAGACTGGAGAGGTGAGATGGAAGAGTTGAAAAGTCATTTAAAAAATCCCTGTTAGACTTAGGGGGGCAGTAAACAGTAGTGATGATAGTGGGAAGTGGCAGAAGCATTAGCATTAGCTGGACTAGCCAGTCGGTCTAACACACTAGGGTCCGCAGACCGACCGGTGTTTCTTGGTCGGCGGCAAATGGAGGTTCAGAAGGAAGGTATTCCACTAGAACCATTTAAGAAAAACCCCCGCCATGATCCGCGATGAACATACCGCCGATGAGGATGGAAGGTGATGAAAGGGGGGTCAGGCTGAACCACATCACAGAGTGAAGCAGAGAGACGATGATGTTTTTTGTTTTAAAATGTTTAAGAGTTCAGTAAACAGTTTAGGGATTAGATCGGAAGTCATGGGAAATTATTCTTTGCTCAAGTTCATTCAAATGCAGCAAATCTGAACGGATATCATACTACAGATGAACAATTGCCCAAAATATATCACAGAAGCAACCAATGAGATTTTTTAAGGCATTGTTAATTATCCAATTACTTTTGAGCCCCGGAAATTATGACAGTTTGCACATAACGGTTGCAATTCCAAAGTTTTTCTTAGATGGATGCAGAGCCCAAACATTAAAAATGGTTTTACTGTCCAAACATTTCTGGGCCTAACTGTATATGCATCCCTCTGTGTTGGCTTAACTGTCATCCATCTAGCTGTTCACTGAAGCGTACCACACACACAGGCTGTCTGCATCATGTAAACAAAAAGATGATTAATGACTTGTGATTCATTGCGATCCAGCTTTTATGCTTATATACTGAGTCTATGTAAAGGTCAACATGAGAGTTTTCACAAATGTTCAGAAGTAATCTGTCATACACTCATTAGCATGTTAAATATGACCTGTTCCAGACACTCGTCACACTTTCAGTGGTGAGTTACTTTTGCCTTTCAGACTGGGCTGACAATAAATGCTTTGGTGTCTACAGCAGGTGCATGTCACAGTAACTAAGGATTGGGTTTTTACTGACAGAGAGTAGAAAAGAAGTGTAAATTGCAAATTTAACACGAAAAAGTGGTTTTCATCATTACAATCCACAACAGTACTCAATAAGCTTTTTTATCCAGTAGATGATTCATTTGCTTCCACTTAGCTATGCTTGTATAATCAATCTGGGATGAATTTTTATAAGAGAGTGAAGCCGACATACTGACACCAGACTAATGGCTCACACTCAGCAATGATAATGATGTCTACTTAATATGTATAGCATATTGAAATTAGTGACACATCTGTTAAGTAATGCATGAAATTATTCTGATGACCAGATACATAGAAGTAATTGAAAATATTTCTGCTGATAATAAGCATGATTTATTATAGTTAAAAAAATGGTCTTGACTGATAGTTTTATAATCCCTGTAACCACATAATTATTTAGAAAAAACGGATAGTAGAACGTGTCATAAAGATATAAATGTATGGTGTTTTCAATCAATCTCTCATTTTAAGGTTATGCTTCATATTTTAATCAATAGTCAGACACAAGAGAAGTTTAAATCATCAACACAGTATTATAATATGTCCACATAAAGTCAGGAAAAGGTCAAGTATAACTGAAGCATTAGATTAAAAGTTTGGACGCTTAGAAATAAACAGAAAGTGATCTACCGGTAGCATTTTCTCACCAATTATAACTCATGTACTCCTCCCTTCTGTCACAAAAACAAATTAACTTTAACTGTGTTCAAGTTAACACATTATGATGCAAAAGTATGAAAGAAATGTGAATGTATTGTAATTTGGACACAAGAAAGACACTTTCAGAGTCATGAGAGGCAAAATATTTGCATTTAGAGACGCTTGAAATTCACTTTGACGTGTTAATATCTGCATCTTTACAGTGTTCCTGTGTTGTATTGTCCACTTTACAAATCTCAGTGTTTACTTGGACACAAATCAGAACTATCTAGTTATCTAACTTTACTTAATCCCAATTCATGAACAGTTTTGAGAGATGTGACTGGCTTGTTGAGCTGCTAGACCAGACAGTTTCAATCAAGTATATAAGTCATAGTTTATTCAGGATCATATTATCAGACTTGGTGCAAAAGACTTTGTTATATAGCAATATTTGAAAGTGTTGAACCCGGACTGAATAAAAAAAAAGTAATTGTTAAAATGTTGTAAATGCTACATCATTTTCTACTTAAATCAATAAGTTAAAAAAAGAAATAGAAATGTTACAAGTTCAGAAAAGGCCCAGGCTTGCAGTATCACTTCAAGCGTAACAAAAGGTATAAAATGAGATTGCAAGAGCAATGAATCTTTTCATTTTTTAAAAATATCATTTTCTTGTAGCTGATACATGCAGAGAGTTAAATATCCAGAACTAAAATGATCGCACACATAAAAGGAAAGCAAAAGTCCTACCTCTATTCCCCGAGCATAAAAGGTTAAAAAAACCACTGAAAAAGCATGGCATATCGATATGCTGCACTCGCACAAAACTTAAAAGTAAAAGCCATCACTAAAGTAAACTTTAGCTTTGCTATAGGTTCAGAGGAAATTGCTTTGACTTACATCAATTTCCTGCAGACCCACCTTAATCTTAACACAGAAGTGCTTCATGTCTGGCCATAGCTTAACCAACAGCAACTCAAATATTCTTTTTAAGTTACTCGGCTTCTTCGTGTATTGTAGGAAAACATGTCTGCAAAGCAAGTCTAAGAAGATTCATATCTTCAACAACATGAGAAATACATGTGTGCACACACTCACACATATGTTGTTAATCTTTCCAACGCTGATGCAGGCTTTGTGATGACCTGCCAGTGAAATGGTCTGGCTAATTGTTTTATTGCTCCATGGAGATTAGCTTTGCAAACTAAAGATTCATTTGTATGAACTGCAGCATAGAAATATCTTTTTACTGGGAAAATTTGAAAAAAAAAATCAACTTTGTTTAATTCTAACACAGATGTCTGATAGACCCTGAAACAAGATGGCCATAATAATGGGCCCTTACTTACCACACGTCGTTTTGGCATCACATTGTTTTTAATATGCTGTGAAAAACGATTTGCTGATCCATGTTGCCGTAGCAAGTGTTTGGATGGAAACTAGCAGCAGAGATAATTTTAATCATAATTTAACCTCTATATTGGCTTCCTGTTCAAACCAAAATAGAATTTTAAACATATAAAGTCACTGAAACTAGAACGGTGTGGTGTTTATTACTAAAGCTTGTAGTAAGAATATTCACAGCTGAACTGGCAGTTGTGCTAATTTTCTCCATCCGACTTCCCTCCAGTTTCACTCTAACCTCCCTGTGTGTCAAACCAGCGTGCAGTTGGTTTCTCTTCTCTTCCCCTCTCTAACTTGACCTTAAAGAGATTACATTGTTCTTTTAGGACGATCTCTGTGCAATGAAAGTTGCATCAACATTAAAAGCTAATCCAATCTATTGCTTTTTGTTAGCGAGATATTTTCTTTTAGGAATTACTTTTATGAACGCAGTTATAAAGTAGTCTGTTGTAGATTGTTTTAATTGGATCACAAACTGGTTTCAACAGATTATGCGTCAAGGTACCTTTTTTTGTGAAATAGCTTAGTACAAAAAAGCATGTATGCAACTCATCTTCCTCTTAGTGCCGTACCAGCTGCCACATACATTTAAACATATTAACTCGGAAAGTCTCACATAAGTAGTGCCAGTCTTTAAATAGTGTCTTCTATCATCTCTTATTTTAGAAAACCAAACCCTATCAGTCAGATGTTTCAAATATTAACTCCTAAGTTGGATTTAAAACAGTGGATATTTGCTGGTATTATATTATTGCAATGCTAAGTACCGCCGCACCTCTCTTAAAAGAGTTGTGTAAGGATCTTCTTCAGTGGCATCTATGGTCTAGCAACCATAGCTAATAGAAGATATCTGCTTGTTGTAATTCTTATCACTGATGTCGAAAGCAAATCCGCCATACAAGCAGAAAAACCTGCATATTTGCTAAAAGAGCCAGAGCCCACTGAAAGTGGTCTTATACCTGGATGAGTAAGAACATGTATGATGGATAACTATACACATGCTCTCATGGGTTGGAGGCAACTGAGTTGGCATTTTTGTTCCAGAGACTAACACAGTGAGTAAAGAAGGGGACTTTCCACATCTTCCATCTCGCTGAATGACAAAAGAAAGCTTGGAAAAATGCAATCCACTGCTTTTCACAGGAAATAGAGAAAAGTAAGAAACAAACTGCAGAAAAGAAGGGATGCAGAGCTCATTTTAGACCAACATGTTGGAAAGTACGCTGCCTTGCCTGCCATGGAACTTTGTGTGAAAGTTGCATTACTGAAAAAGTTGCATTGCATTTGAACAAAGTAAAAACAGAAACACCAAGACTGCATAAACCTGGTAACTGTTGCTCCTGTATTTAAATATGAGTGAATGAACTGATTTAAGGGGAGGGAGTTTCATTTATTACCATAACCAGTTAATTTTTTTCTTCTTCCTGCTTTTCATCATTTTGAGGAACTGACTCCTTAGCAAACGGTTGATGTAACTGCATGTCACTGTTCAGGTAGTTTGTTTACTCTATACTGCGCCATCTTAAATGGTCACGTGACCTATCTACCTCATGTCCGGGGACAAGTGTATACAAAAGTGATAATCTATGTCGAAACATCTGAAAAACAACCTCATTAGAGCACAAAAAACCTTTTTACAGTTTTTCAAACTGTAGGTGTTTCCATTACCAGATTTCTATTGCAATATTTAGGTTTTGTGTAGACTTAGGGGTACTAGAAATGCACCTACTGATAACAACACCAAATATCCATGGTTCAACTGCTGTCTGCATCGTTCAACTGCTGACCTCAATAGTCTGTTCGAACGGCAAACACTCACTGACTGCACTGTTTAACCTTAAAGGATTGGCACTGCTAATTATATCCCCGAAGGCAGCATGTCAAGGATATTATTGTTTCGCCTAGACTGCCGCTGCCGGATATCCTTTGTCTGAGCATGATAACGCAAATAATTTTTACAATTTGATATTGATACTCCGTATACCTGTTTAGGCCCCATGATTTAGGGATTTGGTTCCAAGTTTAAACACCAGGTGGAGTTTTTTGACTGAATATGTGTGGCTTTATATTATTGTATTGTGTCTATTTGAGGATTGGGGGAATAGGAGAATTGGGGGAGTTTAGGGATATACCCCAAGCCGTCACTTCTAATGGCATAGGCCTTGTTATAAATCTTACCTTCATCTTCCTTTCAAATGTGTAGAAAAATCTATTCAATTCAATTAAATTTTATTTATATAGCCCAGTATCACAACAGGTTGTCTCACACGGCTTCACATGCATGTAATAAGAGAACAATAGACATAACTCACAATAGACACAATTAGTGACTACACTAAACTAAACAGATCCCGGACTATAGCAGCTGATGAAAATAATCTTGAAATCACCTGGAATCTAGATGTATTTCATCATTTTGAATTATGCTAATATAGTGGTAATAAAGAAAAAGTAATTCAAAACACAAATAAGGATTTTTTTTTCTTTTTCAGCAGAATGTTTTAATGTATTAAATATTCTGTGGGGTCATTTGCTCATTTGTCACCATTTTGCCCCTTCGTAATAACTAATGTAAAGGTCATAAATTCATGAGAGTGTTAAATGTTAAACAAACATCTGCAAACAAAGCTAAAATAAATTTGAAAAGAAAATAATTATTAGAACGATAACTTTGGTGTATGAAGATCCTTCAGACTAAAACGGATTCTAGGCTGTAATTCATTCAATAAATATAAATGAAATCTTTTTACTGAATTTTGTTCTGAGAACCATGTTTTAAATAAGAAAAAGCACTGACAATTTCCTCCAGTCAGCTTCATTTTAACATAATTGAAGATGGTCTCTGCTCTGAGATGCACAAACCATATCTTGGATTCTGAACAAGCCTGTGAGCATTTTGTTAGCTGAAAAATCTACTTCTCATTTTTCAAAAGATTTTAATTATCATTTCCAACACTGGGCACACTGACACAGACTACTGAAACACACACTTTTGTTTGAATAGAAGATCCCTGAGGCAGAGTCTGGAGGGGACCTTTAGGTGGAAATTCACACGTGAAGCACTCCTGCTGCTTTTGCAGTTTGAGGTGTGTATTTTGCCATTTGGAGTTAGATACGAGGGTTTCACGGTTTACTTCTTTGCAGCCTTAAGCAGTCTTCGATATTGTGGGAAAGGGAAAGAAAAGCAGTAGAAGAATTAAGAAAAGCACCCCCAGAACAACAGCTGGAAGCCTCTTTTACCCCCCTCAAACTTCACAAGTTTAGATCTGAAAAATACAGGCGACTGAACACGTGCACACACACACACACACACAGACAGAGATAACCGAGGGGAGGATTTTCTCAGAGAGAGGGTCCAAAAGCATGAAGACCCCTACTGATCGCAGTCTCAAGACAAAATAGACTTGAATTTGCCTCTCTATTCTTTTCTTCTCTGCACTATGTTTTAAAAACTGAATTAGAGATTGAGCTAATAAAATATTAATAAACTGTACTAACATAAGATAAACATGCAGAGAGCCATTTTGTGTTGAAAAGGGTGAAGCAGCAGCTGTTTTTTTATAAGCATTTAGAAAATATTTAAGTTAACCGTCCAGTTATTACTTGTCAGCTTGCCTTGTTTACCATCTAATACATGAAGCTGTGGCAGTTTGGGCATCTACTGAGCTGGAACCTTTTGCCCCCTTCTTTTATCTACTTTCCACTACAAATTGAAAAAAAAGAGAGATAATTTTCACATCTTCTGGACTTTACAGAGAATCCGCCAGCTTCACATGGCCACACACATGGACACACATGCAGCAATCACAACCACAATTCCTATGAAGTTAGAATGTTGTGTAAATTATACAGTGAGAGAGAATAAAATGATCTGCAAATCCTTTTAAACTCATAAACTTTATTTTTTTTTTGTGAATATTTATTTATTTTGAATTTGATGTCTGCAACATGTTTCAGAAAAGGTACGACTAGGGCAACAAATGAGTTGAGGAACACTCTAAAAACACCAGTTTGGAACATTCTACAAGTGAACTGGTTAATTAGAGACAGGCGGGTGTCATGGTTGGGTATTTAATGAGCATTCCCTAAAGGTTCAGTCACTCATAAATAAGGATAGAAAGAGGTTTACCACTATGTCAACAACTACACAAGCAAACAGTCCAAGAGTCCAAAATCTTGAAACAATATAAAAAATTTTGGAAAGAGGAGAATCTGTATTTAAAGGTTTAACTGTGACGGCAAAGAAAATAATATTTGGGAGTACAAAATTTTTTACTGAGTTTTATTTAAAGATTTTTTTTTAAATATCAAGCAAATTTTACTATATTCTATGACAGAATACTTGACCTGAAAACTTTTTTTTACTGTCAAATATCATTTTTTTGCTATCAGTGTGAAAAGAATTATCTGCAAATATATCTTTTTCCCGACAAAACCTTTTTCCCCTCTCAGATTGTTTGTTTTTCTCAATAAAAATAAATTTAAATCCATACATGTCAAACTCTTTTGTCAAATAGAAGATGTGATAACATAATCTTCTAAAGTGATAATTTTCTTAGGGCTTTGAAGTGGATTTCATGCTAGATAACAACCCAAGAAGGAAAAAAAAAAGAGCGTGTTTGTTAAAAGATAAAAGTATATTATTCCTGTATTTATCAAGTTGAACACATATTTTTAAAAAACACATCATTAATACTAAACAGATGTGTGTGAACAACGTTAAGTTGTAGTCCTACAGCAAAAATATTATTGGTTTCAGTCTTTCTGAGTGGAGTTTGCATATTTTCTCCATGAACATGTAGGATTTCTGCAGTTACTCTGATTTACTCCGTGTATTGGTGCTTTGTGCTGACTTTAAGATGGATGGGTGACCTCTGAAAGACCTTTCACATGTTTTCATGTGGTCACTTCTTGTCTTTACAGTCACTAAATGCAGAGAAAGGATAACAATAAAATCCAATAATACTCTACATGCCTGAGTTATTCTTCCTTGTGGAAGATTGTTTTATTGTATATTTATAGTATGAAATATTACTTTCCACGCTTGTCTTATATGCATTTTGAATCTAGTAAATCTTCATTCCATATAAATTCCTTAGAATTTCCAGAATTACTCAAGTTACCTGAGTTTGTATGAAAAGAAATACGGTATCTATTTCAATTTGACTCTGACACCATCTTCTATTAAAAATGTTGTGGATTTCTATGTTTAAAAGTTTATCATTAAATACCCAATGTCACCTTTTTCTGTCTGCTGAGTTAAATATAAGTTTTCTAAGACTACTTGTTATTTGGATTAGATAAATCTGGAAAAGACAGATTGTGCATGAAATCATTCCAATAAGATATACCATCTTTTGATGTCCCCACTGGGACATTTTTCCAAGGTCAAAGTGCATCTGCAAAACAGTACATACAGAAAGTAATTCTAATTATAAAGAAAAGTAATATGTCTGAGAACTACTGATTAGGCTAGCTTGACCAGGTCACGTCTCCCACTCGTTTTTAGGTCCATGTCAATCAAGCGAATGTCTGCAGAAGCCATGTATGTTTAATCTTTAACAAGTACCATTTAGGATGTAGGGGAAAGTGTAGCTCTAAACCTGTATATATTAATAATATATTCTTGAGCCGGCCTCCAAGTACAGCAGTCTATGTATATCTAAAATCTAAAAAGAGGTGAAAAAACATCTTTATTGATACAGTTCATTAGAATTATTTTTGGATGTGGGCGGTCTTTTAGCGTATTGGTGCATCACTTGTCAAATGCAAATTTGATAGTTTTATTAGCATAAATATAGCAATATGAAGCTATATAATGGGCTTTATTTGGCAAGATTATCATCATTATTTATCCTATTTCAGATGGGTTTGTGCTGCATGTGAAAGGCTCAACTAGTCGGTCCATCAACTCCATGTGCTTGAGGGATTATCTGTATACATTTGCCCTTGACCTTAGGATTATTGTAGTGCGACATTCACAGCCTGGAAGGAGTTGATGCATTTTAGAGTCCATACATCAGTTTATGATTTGTGACTGCTTCATGACCGTAAACAGGTTGTCTGGTGAATGGACAACCAGAGGAAGTGGAAAACCTGGGGACAGAGAAAGAAGAAAAGCATCAACGCTATGCAAAACAAAATGGAAGCAAAGTCAAAATTCTTGCTAAGCTAGCTAACTGCATGCTGTTCTCTCTTAGAAATGTGTGGGCTGTTCATATACAAATGATTCTTGTTTATTTGTACTTGCAACGACTAATGTACCAGTACACCCACAGTCATTCAGAAGCATAACTATGCATCCTCAGATGTTTAGGGCTATTAAGGAAATGCTAGCATGGCGATAAGTCTTTAAAGAGGCTTGTCATCATCAGTCTTTTGTAGAG
Source organism: Pseudomugil tenellus (assembly GCA_037177515.1). Lineage (NCBI taxonomy): Eukaryota > Metazoa > Chordata > Actinopteri > Atheriniformes > Pseudomugilidae > Pseudomugil > Pseudomugil tenellus. The sequence continues at coordinate 13,353 of JBAMHX010014068.1, forward strand.
GTTATGTAATTTCTTTAGGCTGAAAATCATAATGGTATGTTTTTAAGCACTTTTTCATAAAACGATTAACTGTTGCACCTTTAATGGGCCACAACACTCCATATGTGAGGTAAAAATGTGAGTGTCTCCAGACACAAAAAGACATATGCAGGCATCAGATCCATATTTTTTTAATATAGAGCAGGGCTATTCAGCTTGGTACCATGGGGACTGCATTCCTGCAGGTTTTCAGTGTACCACACTACCAACACACCTGTCAGTAATTAATGAGTAATTTTTGGAGAATTACATAGGCTGTTGGATGGATGTAATTCGGGTCAGGTGATTCAAAGCATGGATACATTAATAACCTGCACTGCCTTATGGGACTGAGTTGAACAGCTTTGATGTGGAGAGTGATTGTCGGGTAAAGATATTAAAATCTGCATTTGGAGATATTCAGCATTTAACCACTGAATGAATGAGTTCTGCAGATTCACAACAAATTTACAGATACAGAGATGTTCACAGAGCGCCTCATGCATAGCCTGATGAAAGATATTAATCAACCTTTCGTTATTTCAAACTACACAGACACTGCCAGACACCCATTAATTTTCGATACCAGTAAAGCCAAAGAACAGGATCAGTGTCTTTGTTCAGGGAAAGCCTGCATTAAGACACATTTCATACTGGACAGTGATGCTACTGACGTGCCTTTGATTTCAGAACTCAAGCACAAATTGCGTAATTGCATCATTGTACAATCTTGGCATGCAAGCCTCTCCTGGGCTTATTAAAATTTGTGTATTCTCCACAAAACCACAGATATATGCACTGATTGTGTTCACTTTGCACTGCAGAGACCAACTGAGCAATGAACAGATCTGTGCAACTTCAATTTATTTGGGGAAAAATGCTCTGCAGTACATCGACTGGTTTAGAAGAATGTGGAATGACATAACGTATCCTTAACAATTATATTAACTGAAGTAGTAGCTGGAAGTGACAACAGTTATTAATGAAAAAGATTCAAGCTAATGATAATGTAATACACTATGATATTATCTGTGGGTGAAGACAAATGATATGATCTCATATAATGTGATATCATATATTATTATTTTGAATGAGGACATGCAATAAAGTCATATGTATAAGTTTGCATTACATATTGGTAAAAATGTGCTTTCTTTTAAGAAAGAGGCCAATAAGCATAATCTTGATGCTCAGTATTTGGTGGCTGGTTTTATTGTCTATTCAATATGTGGTTATTGGTGGCAAAAGTACAGTTCAAATATGCTTAATGAACCCAGAGCTCCAGATAGTACAATCAGCATGTAATGTATAAACATGTATTGTGAAAAAATGTAGGAACTTGTGTGATTTTTCGCTAATTACTTTTGCAAAACAAAGTCTTTGGTTTTAAACTTCATTTTCAAAATCGGTTTCTGATGTTTACAAATCCATGAAAATGCCTCACCATGTCACAACCCATATATAAATATATATATATA
>JBAMHX010014116.1:0-14846 GCA_037177515.1 Pseudomugil tenellus
TTTACCTGCATGTGAAGCCCTCTGAGACAACTTGTTGTGATACTGGGCTATATAAATAAAATTGACTTGACTTGACATAGATGATGTTCTTACGGAGGTGGGAGTTAAGTCTCTGCCAGACATTCCCAGTAGATCCTCACAACATCTTTGGGCCTGCCAGACCTGACCAGTATCCTCCATCACCCTCAGGAGGTAATCAGTCAGCCAGGCTCCTTTCTTTACCCGAGTGTCCGAGACGTGCAGCTGATGGTCCAATGATACAACTGCAAGGTCAGTCATTAAACAGTCTGGAGGAGCCTGGTGCCACGTGCACATCCAGTTATAGTATACATGCAATTATTGGGATGTTTACTCTTTTGTTCTGTTTTGCTATTTGTGTCTGTAAAATTTACTAAAACTTGCATTGTGGACAAAACAAAATGACTTGAAGACACAAATCTTAATTAATGGAAAATGTAGATTTATTTGTAAAATTTCTCAATAAAAAGAAAGAAGTGGCAAAAGTGATACGATAAAAATAAAATATTCATATATTCACATGTTGCAGTAGTAAAAACATAACAACATAACGCAACCTAAATCTATCAGCATCTGATGTAACATTTTTTTTCTAATTTCTTGATGTGTGATGTTTAAAAGATCCATTATAATTTATCATTTTGTTCAAAAGATTTTTTTTTTTCCATTTCATTATCATTGCTAATTTCTGTAATTCTACAAGTGATAAAACACTGATGTTCTTGTTCCGCTCAGTTTTTAATCCACCATCATGGTTTTATTTTATAGGTTTTAATGGTTTTTTTTTTTTTTTTTTTAGAAAGGATTGAATTATGAATGCATGTAAATGACAAAAAATTAACCTTTAACCCTGAAACAAGATTAATTCATCCAAATAGTTTGGTGGAGTTTTGGCCAAACAAAGGAATAACATAATGAAAACAAACTGTTCAAAACAACACAAATAACTTCATAACAAAAGAAAAACAAACCTGCCTGCAGAGAACTTCTGTAAATATTTACAGTGTAACAGTCAGATGCACAGATCTGACATTTGCATAATATTGCTGTTCACATTTATTTATGTATCAATATCTATTTTAAATCTGGTGCTTTGTGACCCTGGGGGCAGCATCCTGTCAGCATACAGTGTCCCAGCATACTTTCCACCTCTTGCAACAGATCATTGACATAAAGACAACTCATATCTATTCACCTGAAGCAAAGGGGAATTTCAGTTACTGGGTTTCTATTAATAATCAACAAGTCCGCACACGCAGACGTTGATAAACCGACATGACATATGTTACTATCAGTAAAGTCATTAAACTGATTGAGGTCAGACAGGTGACTAATACAGGAAGCGGTGGGAGAAATTTATACTGTTTTGGGACCAGTATAATGGTTGGGAAGGTGGGAGATCCCAACATGAGAGGAACAATAATATCAGAAATCAATATATGAGAAATACATCAGATGTTTTCTCAATATATGAGAAAACATGAAGTGGTCAGCGCTACATGTTTTATCTTCAACATTTCTATTCATACATAATAACTACATATGTTTTGCAGAAACGACCTTCATCAGCAGCTTGACGAAACTTTGATTTATCCTGTTGTATCGCAGGAAAACTTGTAGATCAGTATGATTTTTCCAAACTTTGCTTGCAAAAAACACAAATTTTTGCTGAACTCAGAAAACTTGGTGAAAGCTGAAGAAAGGAATTTTGCAGCTCATCCTTTTCCACATCCAACAGATGTGCATCTTTTTATGAAGGAAAAAAATCTGCCACAGACACAAGTCACATATGTTATTGATTTCTTATTCATTTCTGTTCCCATATGCTGGGATTATGCTGTTTCTATGCAAAACACTGTTCAGCTACTGTCCGTTCTTTAGATGTTCAGAGTACTTCATTGGAAGAACAGTGCTTTGTCCTATTCTTGTGTTCCATGTTATTTGTGTTTAGTGTTGAGCTGTCAGTCTGCACTGTAATTTTTCCCATCAAAAAAGGGAAATAATGCTTCACATAGAGCTCCTTAAACTTGGTGCTACAGAAGCAGTAAACCAGTGGATCCAGCAGACAATCGATGTAGGACAGGACCATCAGACCATCAAAGGCTCCAGCAACACCATCCTCGATGGTGTCCCTCACATTTTGGACCCTAACAATCAGCAGAACCATCCTGGCAATGGTGCACGGGAGGAAGCAAAGGGAGAAGACCACCATGACGGTGGTCACAAGGCGGACTGCCCTTTTCAGCTTGGTTTTATCCCCAACTGTCTTTTTCCTGAGCCGGTTAACGATGCGCACGGTGCAGTAGACCAGGATGATGAAAGGGATGAGGATCTGGGTGAAGAAGACCACCTCTCTGAAGCTGTCAACCACATCCTGAAATCAGAATGATGAGCAAATTAATTGTTTGGCATATAAATAAAATGTGTCAACAATAGTAAAACAATCCCCTAATAATTAATTAATCAATTATAAATAATACATCTTATTTAGAACAACTTTCAATCCACCCAAGGACACGTTACTCTTCATATGAATATATTACATATGTGAATAAATATGAAAGTAAAAGAAAGACTCAACCTTGTGCTTTGACCAGACTTTATTGTGTGCATAGTTCTACACATATTTGGTTGTTTACTCCATCTGTTATTACTGGATTTTACATATGTGACATGTAGGAAATGAACAAAGCAAACATGCCAACTGATAGTGTTAGGGTTGATGGGTTTTTTTGGTTTGGTTTCCTGTTTTATTTTGTAGTTTTTCCTGTTCTGCCCTGTGTTTCTGTCTTTGCTTTTTTCACCTGTCTTGATTATGTTCACCTGTCCCTAGTTTGTTTCCCATGTATTTAAGTCACTTGGTTTGTCTGTTTGATGCCGGGATCATTAAATGAAGTTAGTCGGTCAGTCACAGTTTCAGTGTTTCAGTGTTGTTCAATAAACCCAGTTAACCTGCATCCTGGCTGCCTCCTGCTTCTCCTCCTCACCTGCGTTTGGGTCCACCACCTACCAGCATCATAACAGATAGCTTTTTTATTTCTACCTTAAACAGCTGTACTGCTGGCCTGACCCGAATTCATTCTCCCTAAACGTTTACAAGACACTTTGCATATATACACTTTGTGCATATTTAAGAAAATAGTGGGGAATGACCTATTAGAAAAAATGCCAAACAGATATTTAAGCTACTGATTGTTATGAGGCCACTTGTTTTAAAACTTTAAATAGCCTGAAAAAGTTGTTGATGGTATTTTGAACATAGAAACTAAGCAAATATTACATAAATATGTCCAAGTCATCCAGTGTTGCTGCATAACTTGTCTTCAGTTTCTCTTTTTCCCAGATTGTTCTGCTTATTTCAAAAAGTTTAATTGGTGACAAGCAGGCGTGTCAAAATTGGGTATAAGAGGGATATCAACAAAGGTATAACTTTTTGTAGCAAGGATCAGTCTCATCCAAAGACTTTGCATAAGTTGAAGAAAATAAAATTTAAGAGAGAACTGATCTTTCAACCCTGAGGAGCTTATTAAAAAAGATTCAGCGAATTTAGAAAAGTCGGAAAGACTAAAAACACTGTTAGAAGACTGCTTTATACAAACAAGCAGCCTGATAACTGTGTGTATAAAGGTTTGGTCTGTCAGAGGGACAGAAAAACAGCTGCTTTTTGGAAAACGAGAACATCTGTTACTGATCTTTTAAAATCAGCATCATGGAAAACATTAATCTGGAAAACATCCTACATTATCATGTTGCATATAATCTTTTTATTTTCCTTACTTTTTTATCTTAATGTCCAGTCCAACAAGCTCCTCTTTCAGCATGTTTAGCAGGTCAGCATTGCTTTGTGTTTGTCAGTGTGAAGCTAACTTTGGAAACAAGCTCTAAGAGGAGCTGTTGGTCAAGATAACCCTGTGTCTCTTCAACACACATTCTTCCTTCATGGTCAGGTTTTTCATGCGCTTAAACATGAAATGATTCATTTGCTGATGTTCAGCTCAATTTTCCCGTATTGCTCAAGATGTAGAAACGTTGCGTAACTGATGATGTCATTTTTCATTTCAGCATCTGTGGTATAACAGATCCTGAATACAAGGTTACAAAATTATTTTAGAATAATTAAATATTCTATAGAATCACACAGTTTCCTGTCTTAAGTCGTATTTTCCTCAGCTCCTGCACTATATCCTGTCTTTACCTGCAACTGACTATACCGGTATAAGAAATGCTAAATTAATATGTAAATGTTACCTTTATTATAAAATCTTCATCTTTACTGTCGTCCTTGTGGCTGTTGCAGCAGTCAAAGTTTTTCAGCATGGTTGGAATGGTGAGAGGCAGAAGTAGCACCCAGATGACAATTGAGATTTGAGGTGATTTCTTGAGCGCCCTCAAGAAATTTTTTCGACTAGGATGCACCACGTTAAAATATCGATCAAGTGAAGTCACCGTCAGGAAGGCGATGCTGGCCCCGCGGTTTAAAAACAACATGAACAGCATCGCTTTGCAGACAGTGTCATTCGCGCTTCTTCTCTCTCCATTGATATAGTTATGTGCTTTGATTGGCAAACAGAAGAGCAGGAGGACGTCCGCCAACACCAGGTTGAAAAGGAAGATGTTGTTGGTGTTGGATTTCCAAAATTTGAGCTTGAATATGAAAAGATGGAGGACTGATCCGTTCAGAGGCAAAGCCAAGATAAAGATTATAATCAAGACAGCAGCATAAAACTGGTACAGCTGCCTATCTGCAGCTGAGCAGTCTTCAATCCGCTGTAAAGTTGAATTTACAGTAGTCATTTTCCAGAAAAAAAAGCAAAAATCTTAAAAAGTTAAAGAAAAAAAAGTCATGTACCTTTAAATCTGAGAAGGAAAATCACCAGTTTTCCTTAAAACCAGAAATCCTCCCAAAAAAAGTTTCCTCTCTGTCTTCAGTCTTAGTTTAAGTTGTGAAATCTCTGTGTGTGTGAGCTTCTCCTTCCCAAAGTTCTTGGCCTGTTTTTTATTGTAAGAGTCCACACCAGCGAGAAGGAATTTTCTGTGTGCACAGCAAATGGCAGGGCCTGCTTAACTTTGTATTTGTAGCTCCTCCTTATTGCCTGAGGTGGTGAGTCACCAGCTGCTTCTCCAGTGTTCAACCAATGAGGTTTAAAAGCGCCTAAATATTACGAGACACCTGAAAAACTACTTAATTCTGAAATTTCAATAACAGGTTAAGGCTGGAAAAACACCAAGCTCAGCATCAAATCAGAGCAGTAACAAGCCCGAACACGCCAGAGAACCGTGAGAGCCACCTGATGACAACTCAAACAGATTGGACAGACAACTGTAAAGAGAAGCATTGCAGGAATTTCTCACCATGTAGGAAATCATCCTACTGCTTCCAGGTATAAAGAATTTCAACAAATCCCACAAAATACAGTGTTTCTCTAAAAGGACAGTATCTGATAGTCTACGCTTGGAGATTCTTGGCTCAAAGTCATTTTTAATATCTTCACAGATGCCAAAAATGTTGTAAAGGGACGTTTAAAGGAAAACTCCTCAGGGTACGCAGATGTGGATCCCTGGGAATTAGTGATGGATTACATGTAGGCATGAGGAACTGGATGCAGTGCTCCTGCCAGTCTTCCCTGCTATGTAAGGGAAAGTACATTAAGTTGTGTGGAATTTTGCATCCTAAGGGAGGGTTAGCCCTTGACCTCAAACATTGCATGCTCTGAAAATTTTCTCAACTACAGTAGCAAGTCTAGACAGCTCGCAGTATCCGGCTCTGCAGGAACATGTTTCAGATATGGTATAAAAATGTCAACTCTTTCCAGTTATACTAGAACAGCCTTCACATGAAAAGTACTCCACGCATGCAAATACCATCTTTTTGGACTGAGCGTACAGTTTGAAAATTGACTTGTGGATTTAATGGTTGCAGAACATTCATGAACCAGTCACTTGGAGTAAAATTGAATTTCTCTATGTCAGTACAAACAAGATAACTGCAAAACGTAGTTTAAGTCAGAAACACACAAATGAAGTGCTTCGACCTTTGGTATGAATTAATCACATTATGTAGTTTAAACCCTCTGCTTTGTATGCTTTCATGTGTGTGGGTGAAGATAACTGCGTCTAGCTAGCAGATAAAAATAGTGATCACTGATAAGAGGAGAACATTTGCATTAAATTGATGCATGCAACCATCCCCACAAGTGACTGACAAAAACATTGCTCAGTAGGAAATTTACAAAGTTTTATCTCACAGTTAGCGTTGAGGAGAAACTTAAAAATCAAAGAATGATGAGTCTGTGTGTGAATGGAAAAGATAACGTTTATTAAGCAGAAAAGTACAAATTAAAGTATTACTGATTGCAATTTGGAGAAACTCTTCAGAAGTCTGGAAGGGTTCTTATCTGAGCAAGAGATAAGAGCTTCTTTTAAACCACAGTAAGTAAACATTCCTCGAGGTTATCTGTTGTAAACATGGGCATACAATGTGTTATCCAATTGCCTGGCACCATTCATCCAACATACGTTCATCTCTAGATGATTAACAAAGATGGATAACTCCTATCAAATTGGTTGACAAACTTTCTTTGTGATCTAAAAGGGGACCGCAGACTGTATGTCAGGCAGTAAACATAAACATATTTGTGAACAAAGTGTCCCGCTAAGAAACACTTAGTTTTAGCAGTAAAATAATACACAAAACTGCAGCAGTTTGAAAGCAGTAAAGCTCATCATCGTCAAAGATAACATTTAAAGTGTTACATTAAATGTAATTAAGGTCAAATTTTAACTTCATCTGCAGAGTTTATAATTACAGAAAGAAAATTAACTAAGGATGATTTTTAGTACGTTAAACTGTAAGTAAGTAACTGTGTCAGATAACACAGAGTGAGAAGTACTCGTAGAAAAGTCATCATGCCAATGCGACCCCACCCTCAGGCCAGGGGGGCTTATACACCTTTTTCTCATACCCACCCACGCACCTTACCCCTGATGTGCACACATACACACCCATCCGCATGCCTGTCTCTCACCTTTCACACACAGCCAGTCTCATGCATTCACTCGCACGCCCACACCTCGTCGTTCCAACTTGCCCCGTGTGAAACGACCCCAGTGGGCACCAGTATGAGAACTGGCAAAATTTCAGCTGCACAACAGGGTTCAAAATAAATGAACTGTCTGATATCTGTTTCCATTTGTGTAGGACGTTGTATAATAATACGAATAACTTCCCAGCTCAAGGATGTCACTGACATGTGGTTGTCAGTGTAAACACTGCAGTTTTCTTCATCTCTGTGGGGGGAGAGATATTTATACACTCCCTAATCATTGAGAAAAAATGCTGTACTTATACCAAAAACCCTTTTAATGAGACTTTTTCTTTTTTAGAAACTTTAGAATTTGTGAAAATTTAAAGCATAAGGGAGTAAATAACTACTGAAATGAGTCTTTAGTTAGATTAGTACTACAATGCGATTGCTGCCTTACACACAGGGTACAAAATCTGCGTGTTCTGTATGTTAGCATGTTCTGTATATTAGCATAACTTTATAATTAGCTAAACATATTACAGCAAATATAAATGGTGTGTCCATTAAACACGCCTGTTAAATGTATTAAGTCTACAGCATGTTTACCACAGAAACATCCGGGTTCTACTGTGCACATTGTTCTGTTACCTGTTAGCAGTTAGCTTTGTCAGGTTTGTGCATGCTAATTAATTAATTGTTCTCCTTTCCTGATCCTGAATTTGTTATCATGGCTGATATTTTATTACAAATAGTGTAAACTTTGCATGAATCGGGAAGCAGAATTGGTTTAAGTCACCAGGGTGTTAAGAGCAGTTCATCAGGAACTATAACATCTTAAATTACTTTCTACCTCTTTTACTTACCCCTTTAATGCCTAACATGTCATATTTGGTACATACTGTTTGTGAGACATTTTTCATCACTTTATGGTAGAAACTTTATTCAAACCCACTTGCACACCATATGATACTTGTCTCCTGCCCCCTGATGAACACTAGCAAGAAGAAGCTTACATGTTAGGATATTTAGACCAATCACATGGTAATACATGGTGAAAATGCCACAAATAAATAAATAAATGAATCCAGATTTTTTTCAAAAGATAAAAAAAAGACTTACGTTTTTTAAAATCATATTTTTCTGAGCAATTGTTCATATTTCAGGCTTTAAGGGGTTAAGATATTTTTGCAAACACCAACAAATATCACTAACAGCACTTAAACTGTGTCATTTTTTAAATAAATAACATTTTATTTATTCAGCTGTTTATTGCTTGTTCCTATTTACACATTTAGTTAAATATTAGATACGTTTAGAAATAGTGTATTAAAGTAAACTGTGTATAAACATAAAATTAACACAAAGTTCAGATTATTATTGTTGCATACATCAAGCCCTCTGAAGTCATCACACCATTTAGCAGCTCTAACATAATAGTTACTGAAATTAAAAAATGTTTATTTACTCAATAAGACACACAGTCCTGGTTTGTAGGACAAATATGCATCCGGCTGCACAGATGAGCAGTCAAGCTAAGTGCATCCACTTCATGCTCCGTGCACATTAACAACACAGTTTTAGCTTTGATCAGTGACGTTTTTGTTTCCAGCGTCCAAACTAAAACTTTCCATATGTTTCTCATGCAGATTCAGTTTTTAACTCTTCAAAGCAACTTAAATGTTTTAAAGGGATGTTAATATTTTCTGAAAGATCATTAAAACGTTCTCTCATGCTGATACTTTCTTTCTCTTTATTTTTAAACTAAAACAAGTTCAATATGTTTAAAAAAAACTTCACCCTGTTGAGTGTAAGAAAAAAGAGAAACCATCACTATCATTTTCCTCCAAATACAGACGCCTCTACACACATCTGTATGGCGTCTCCATCATACAGATGATCTGTTTATCCCAACGTGTTCAGTCCGGCAGAACTCTACTGTGTGAACATCCTTTCAGTTTGCAGCTGTTTAGCAACTTACAGAGAAAACTTTAGTAATCGTTTCTCCCAGTTCTTTTTTCTCAAAAAATCTAGAAGATAAAGCAGAGCAACGTGTTTTTTTCCACACCGAGGGGCTGATTGAGCCGTTGGGAAACTAATCCCAGTCATTTGGTCCTTGAGAAGTTTTAAGTTTTAAGCCACCTGTTGTTAATTATTACATTCAGTTTAACTTTCTCTTCCTAGCTGCCAGAAAGACAAATATCTCTTTTGACCTTTCCTGTTAATTACTTCTCTTTATTACTCACAACACTGATGAAAATATACTTTTCTTATCATTTATTTATTCAGAAACATTTAGCAAATAATTATCAATTCATTTGACCATAAAAACATATGAAGGTGCATTAGCTATATATCTTTATTTTGATAACTTTTATTCATGTTTAAAGATTTTATGATCAGGCCTGTGAGGGAAAACGAGCTCTACAGGGTTGGTGAGCATCTGGAAGTAAAAGAAAATATGTAGCAGGTATACCTGGCTGCGTTACCTGGCTTGTATTCCGGAGAATTTTGGCAATGCAAAGCAAATCTGTAACCATGCAGTGAAATGTTGTATAATATTGTTTATCCGCTCTGTATGAACATTTACACTAGTGCAATTATAAAAACTTGTAAAATTGCTACATACTCTCCCTGTAAAAAAAAAAAAAAAAACATAATTAAAGTTTACAAAACAGCATGTGTGACAGTTTAATGTCATTTAATGACATTTTTGAAAAAAACACAGATCTAGTTATACAAGAATTTTGCTGCTTGGAAATTAATTCCAGTTTCCCATTTATCGAGACGCCACTGTGAAACTTCTGTACTGTGAGGCAACGACAGGATTACTAATTCTGCTGTCTATGCATCATGCAGGTCATGACCTTAGATGGTGTCCAAAGTTGGTAAAATGTATGCTTGTACACAAAAATGCAATTAGTTTATAAGAGGAGATACAAAAATGTGTAGATTTGTTGTTCAAACTGACAGAATTAATTATTTGTTTGGTAAAATGATATTATGAGCACGGATTAAAAGCTTCTGTTTCTCAAACTGCATTCTTGCTTTTTTAATTAAGAGTAATAACAATAATACTAAAACACAGCGAACAGACAAGCGATCAAGCGTCAACAAGCATCAGCATCCACAGCTTGTTGGATTCATTTCATTTCAGTCTGGTGTGTTGAAGCAGGAATACTATGAAAACCTACAGTGCCAAAACCTTTCAGGACCGACTTTGGACACCCCAGCTTAAAGGATTTATGACTGACGCATAAACGCTTCAGATCTTTGCAGCAGTTTTTATTTTCACAGGCTTCGCTCAGCTCTATAACCTTTTTCAGACTCCAGTAAATAATAAAAGATCCCTACAGAGATGATCAGAATGAGGATTATTCCCTCAATCTTATACTTATACCCCCCGCCGGCTCCTCCTAGTGAGTCGTATCATTTATATCACAGCAACAGAATGAAATCAAAGGAACAAGAACAAAAACAAAGAAGAAAAGAGAAGATTGACTGAAAGGGTTTTTCGTGTTTATGAATCAAGACTCAAGCTAACTGTGAAACATGAGAATGAAGATGATGAAGCTTCAGTTTATATTTTTCATGAAGAAAAGGTGAAATTCAAAGCAGATCAAATCGAAATGTTAGCTAGTCTCATTCCACCTAAGAAGAGCCATGTCTCAGACAGAGTAACGCACCAAAAACAAACCAACACGTTTGCTGAATTTAGAACAACACGTCATTAATCCCGTCTCTCCGAGGATCAAGCGTGTCCTCTAGAGCTGGAGAAACCAAACATGGAAACCCGATCCACAGGCCGCCATGGAACAAAAACACAACTTCTTCCCCGTCAGAGCGCAAAGTCAAGACCAGAAAGCTACCCAGGCCGAGATGGGGTCAAAGGTCAAAAGCAAGCTGGAACAACAAGTGTATTTGTTGTAGTATGCCAAACAACACAAGTCAGTGCTTTACACCTCTGAATCCCACCGAGTTCCCATGCATTCCTCTGTTAGCAGCGGCAAAAAGGAGGAAGATAACCCATCCTCCCAGTGTCACCAGTTTCCCAAGCTCCCAACTCTTCTTCCAGCTTCTGTTTCTGGTCCCCATTTAAACTGACCAGTTGGTAATTATAACAGTAGTTCTCCCAGTAAAGCTGAGGAGGGCAGGTCAATCCCAGAAATCCAGAGATTTAGATTCAGAGATGAGGTTAGCAGATGTTGTCCTTCCTCCAGAGTTCATCTTCCTGTTAGATAACGTGTAACAGCTCATCATCTTCTCACAAACAGATGATCCAGATGAACGAAAGAGTTTGGCAGAAATTTATAATATGTTTGTCTTTAAATCAGGGCGAGGCGAAGTGGTATGAGACCGTGTGTGTGTGTGTGTGTGTGTGTTTGCTATGACTGCAGGTAAATAATTGCATATAAGACTGTATGATAAACATCCTGTTATCCTACATTAAGAAATTATTTAAAATGATACAATTTATCATAAATTAACTAAATTAATTGTCCTGATTATTTTAAATGACTGATATCTGTAACACACACATACATTAGACGATTATCTGCAGTTTTACTTCATATCATGTGCTTTGTCTCACAGCTGCTTTGGGTTACCGTCCTGTTCATATGTTTGTTTCTTGAAGGGTGAGGTTGTCAGAAGTGCAATGTGTGTGTGCATATGTGTATGTATGTGAAGTCATTTCATTTCATTTAAGCAAATTTATCCTGTATTTCCTGTAATGTTACATTTGGAGACACATAAAAATATCTGTTATTAATATTCAGGTTAAATTGATGGATAGCTTAAACATATCCAGGTATGTCATCATGTTAACACAGCAGAGAATAATATATTTTACTTATGAGCCTGAATGAGTCGTCATCAGCATTTAACTACACGGTTAAAATCTCATTTACCGTTGTAGCAAAAAAAAAGTCCAACCCTCTTTTTTATAGTTTATGTTGTAAAACTTTGCTGTGAAATATAATTACGGGAACAAAGTTGTTGTTTTATTTGGTGACTCAGATCTGCAGATTGCTTTGTGTGCGCTTAGAGCTGCACATCCTCACTGATAGTGAACCAGAAACAAACCCGAATGATGCAACGTAGATAAAACCGCACGCAGCGCTGCTTTGCTGTATCAGATTTTCATCATCTGATATAAAAGAAAAGCTCTGCTGGAATTCTGCTTTGCATCTTACACAACAAGCACAATGTTTTACTTACCTGTTAAATCACAATTTGTATGTTCTCTCTATTGAGGTTTTTCTTGTTTTGCTGCTTAAATGTTTTCTTTGTGCTCAAATGTCTTTATTAAAGATCACAAACTGCAACATTTCAATAAGGTTCACACATTTTTACTTAGTGGATCTTTTTCTTTGTGAATTTTGAAATTGTTGTTTGACTTTTCGATGACTTGGGTTTTGTTGCCGTGGAAACCTGAAGCCATCGTCTTGGTGTTTCAGGAAAACTTGATCTCTAAAACATTTCAGCTGAACAATGAACTCATAGAACAACCTTAAAATAAAGGAAAACCCTGAATCTAGGGCTCAATAAAATCTTTTTTTTCAGATTCCATTTTATTTTTCTTGTAAGCAATAAAAAAATCTCTATATATTTAACATGACCTCATCTGACCATCTCTTTCCTCCTCTGCTACGTTGTTAACACAACATTTATTATCTTGTGTAAAACTGCTGTACTACACATATGTGTGTGTTAGTTGGGCATTTTATTATTTTACTATCCTGTTTGCTGCGAAGATTTTTCCACGATTCCTTTGAGCCATTAAAGCAGCATCAGGTACCAGCAGAGTTGTAATTTATCTCCTTTATGATGCAGAAAACTAGTGCAGCAGTCATTCCATATCCTACTTTAGACTTTTAAAACATGTTAATGAAGAAAAACCTGCAGTTAAATAACTGATTTTCTAATTGCTGCTGAGAAGTTACTGATAAATATTCTCACTACTCTTGATTTAACCTGGAAATCTGAAGGAATCTTTATAAACGTTTCCACTCTGGCAGATGTGCACAGTTAATTTTTTTTAATCTCTTTCTGCTTTCGTGTGTTGCCAGACGGGTTCTCCCAGATTCAGAAAAACCGGAGATGATTAGTGATGTTGTGGCAGGACTTGTGGTCAAACCGGCTTGTTAAATGAGAAGCGTCTCATGTTCCAGCAGTCTAAACACAGAGGACCTGAAATAAGTCAACAATGTTGTTGCTGCAACAAATTTACAGGCTGGAGGGGACTTGTGAAGTTGTACCCGAAAAAATAAGAAATACTTTCATCCTGTTAACATATTTACCAGATAATTACTTTCTAGTTCAAGTGTTGCTAGGCAACAGCTGCTTTGTTGTTTCGTGTCAGTTAGTTTTTATAGTGAAATAACCAGAAAGTCTCACAATTTGACATTTCTGTTGCTCCAAATCCCAAAAGCTTTTATTTAATTATTTAAAATTAGCATTTTATTCAATGAAATTGTCACCATGAATTCTACATTGGGGACATGTTTTGTAAGAAAGGCTGAACCTGGGCTACACAGGCCCAGCGTTCAGCGTGCTCGCTGTCATCCTGCATGTTTGATTTGTGTAGAATTTCATCTGCACGTAACACTAGTGGTTCTGCCAATTCAACACGCCACACACACGGCCGCCATGTGGGCCATGATGGCATAAAACAAACAAACCTCTCAGCTGGCCATGCTGATGCCCTTCTAACTAAAAAAACTTATGCAACTATTTCCCAGCTTAGTGTTTGCATGCATTCATGTTGGTATGCGTGCATGTGTGCATGTGTGTATATACATGGTCTTGCTGCTGCGTTGTGCAGAAGAAACAGGCTAAGCAGTGTGTCTTTGTGTTTGTTAGGGATAGTTTTTTCAGGTGTTGGGAGCTTTAAGTGATCATGTCAATGCAACGACGCTCAGGGATCAGAAGTGGACCAGGAAGAAATGCTTTATTCTTACCTTCTATTTTAAATTTAAATCAACTGCAAAAGAAAAAGAGAATAAATCAGCTGATAACATTTTTTGCTGCCATTGTTTCTTGATAACATTAAAATACTGTATACACTGGATCATGTATTTGATACCAACTCAACTCAGCTTTATTTATAAAGCTCTTTAAAACAACTGTCATCAAACAAAGTGTTGTACAAAAAGCGACAGACTAAAAACTATACAGACAACTCCAAGAAAAAAGCAAATAAAAAACAGGATAAATTAAATAAATTACTTAATTAATAAAACCAATAATAACACCTGTAGCACTCTCATACTGGGTTAAAGCCAAAGAATAAAAATAGGTTTTAAGGTGCATTTTAAAAGCTGGACAGTGAGGAGGCTTGTCTAATGTAGTGAATACCATATCAGAGTAATTTGAACAATGATGTCATTATTTCTCTTTATTTGTTTTGACATTTTCAAATCTGTTTTTAAAGTATGTTGACCTGTTAGAGGTGTGGAGAGGAACCATATCAGCTTTCCAGAATCATAACTTTACTTTCCAACAATACTTTCCAGTATGTTTTCCTGCTTTCAGACGCCTGTCACTATGCAATACAAAAACTGGCTTTAAAAAACAAGGAAAATACCTACAAAAATTAGGTTAATTTTCCTTGAAATAAGATCAAATTTCTTGTTCTGTTGGCAGAAACATTAACCTTCAATTATTCCTAAAACAACTAAAAAAATCTTTAAAAAAGTAAGAATAATTATCTTGCGTTTAAAAAATAACCACATACACTCACCGGCCACTTTATTAGGTACACCTGCCCAACTGCTCATTAACACTTAATTTCCAATCAGCCAA
>JBAMHX010014385.1:0-14832 GCA_037177515.1 Pseudomugil tenellus
AAGGGGGGGTTAAAAGAGCCCTTGAAAAATGGGGGGAGAGTTCAAAAAAAAAGGGAAGGGGGAAATCCCCCCCCCCCCCCCCCCCCCCGCCCCCAACAACAGATATCACTTTTAAGAGATGGGCAGATAGAAATCTGAGGGTTATTGACCAATTGCTATGTGACACTGGCGTACAGCATACCTCAGAGATAAATTTGATCTTCCCCAAAGTGACATGTTCAGGTTCTTTCAGATAAGGCACTACATCACAAACCATGCAGATTGGAATATAATTAGAAATTCTCCAGCAAACCTAGAAACATACTTTATTAATATAATTAAACATCAAGCACCAAATAAAAAGCATTTTTCCCATTTATACAGAAATCTGTTATTAGATGTATCAGACAATACTCTTCATATCAAAAATAAATGGGAGCTGGGGGATAATTATAATGGAGGATGGGAAACAATCTGCAGGGGATGCCATGAAGGCATTCATAGCAACATATGGAAGGAGTTTGACTGGAAAATGAAAGTAAGGTCTCTAAATATGTAGACAACCCAGCTACAATATACTGCTGGAGAGGATGTGGAATGGTTGGCGACCACTCACACATATTTTGGGACTGCCCCAAGATTTGTCCTTTCTGGTTGGGGATAAGGAGGGAAATAGATAAATTTTTAGGAATTAATGTAATATTCACACCAAGTCAGTTCCTGCTTGATCTCACACCAGAAGATGGATACACTAGCAACGAAAAGCACCTGCTGCATATACTCCTGATGACCGCTAGGAAAATTATAACAATTATTTGGATGAATCCACAGCCACCTACGGTTGCTCAGTGGAAACAGAAGCTGAGGAAAGTGTATGGAATGGAGGCCTTAACTGCCAAGCTACACCTAAAGTCTGATGTCTTTGGGAGAAGATGGTTGCCTATAGCAAAATATATTCCTATATGAAGGGAGCCCCACATTATGCTGACTTTCCCTAAATGTCCTTTACTTATCATTTTCCATTGATAAATTTATTCAGCATTCTGGACCCTAATGTCTATTTTTTTTTATCTTGTTTTCTTTTCTAATGTGTCAAGTACACTCATACTTTACCTGTGATGATGTCAAGGAATTGCTCTGTTTCTGTCCTGTAATGTGTTAAGAAATAATAAAAATAAAGTTCCAAAAAAAAAAAAAAAAGAAAATGCATCCGAGCCACTAAACAAAATTGTTTCTTGCACATTTATTTAACTCAAAGAAATTCATACAAACATACATTCATACAAGTTTTAGAAGGGGTAGGATTCTAGTCTAAGTTTTAACTTGAGGATTGTTTTTAAACTGCTCAACATCCCTCTGTTTGTCTTTTTTTATATTTACATGAATTCTCCCTTTGGTCCCTTGTAAAGGTTTTCTTAAAGACACATGTGGAAGAATTTGTTTTATAAGCGGGGACACAAGATTGCACACATCCACCTGTATCTCAATAGAGTATTTGCTATGTGAGACTGTTTCCATTAACTATAAGAAAAAAACTTGCATTCTCCTTATCTTGGCTGCAGTCTTCATAAAGTGCAATTCAAGACTGTTTGCAACAAAACAGATTTCTTTTTTGTCTGTCCTTCTATTTTTCTTTTGCTTCAACTGTCACTGATCAGGGCCCTAAGGTTATCGAACACATACTGTAGTAATAACACAGATGATTCCTAATGGAAATACAAGTATTAGGTCTCTCCTCGAGAGATTGATACAAATGCTAATTATTACATTATAATCATAATAATCCCTTTGTAACTGGATCAGTGATGCTCAAAAGTTCAGAAAAATAATTTGTTGAGAACAGTCCATCAGCAGATATCATCACAATTTTAATCTATTCCACTCTGCTTTTTATGGTGTCAGGACTTACCTTGTAGCTCCAACAACTTAGGTTTCTGTGTCATGTATGAAGAAAACATCTAGAGTTAATGTAATTTATTCAGTTATACCAGTATACCCCTCAGTAGTCATACAGTACTTATCAGTCCTCTGCACAAATTCCACCAGATGATCAATTCTTCCACAAATAATAAGATCTGCATTATTTTTTAAAAATTACACCAGGTTTTTCTAGAATGCTTCGTGCGAATTTCTAACCCAAGTCACAGCATAGCAAAAGTTAGATTAAATATTCTACCCTGTAGGTTATTATTTTGGAGTGATCTCCAAAAACCACAGCGGATATGTTCCTGCGATAAAACAATAATCTTGTTTTTTTTACCTGTCTTTTAATTACCCATTAAGAAAATGAAAATAGCAGAGATGCACTTTCATGTATCTTCAAAAACATTAAAGAAAGAAAAGGTTATGAGTGGAGTGTCTGGATAGAACACAGCTCTTGCTCTGACACTTAAAGTTTAGTAAGGTTTCAGTCAACTCCTGAGTCATGGAGAAAGGTCGGTCCTTTCAACCACGGCTGCGAGACATAAATGTACTCTCACTCACACAACAACTGTATCAGAGGAGTGCTTATACAGATAGGAGGAGGAGAGTAAAGAAAAACCTGGTCTAATCTGGTATCCTCCCTAATAAAAGGTTTCTATTTTTTTTCCTTTCTCATTTATCATCTTATAATTTTTCCCTCTATGCTCTCAGTGTTGTCTTTCTCAGGTATTTAGTCACTATGATTTGATCTTGACAAAAAATCTCGTAAATAAAGAATCCACTATTATAGTTTATAAATCTGTCTTCCCTTTAAAGCACTTAAATGAATTTAAAAGAGAAACTCATTGTCAGGGATCTGGGTTTTCTTCGTTGGGGCAGTGCTTTTTTTATGTTCCACCAGAGGACGCCATTGGACCAGTACCTGGAGTGTGATTTCCTCAGGTGTGCTTTCTTGTACACTTACAGACTATCAGTCTTGCAGTTTATCAGGAGCCGGCTGCTAGTTCCTCGTCGCTTGAGCATTGAGGCCAGTGGTAAAACCCAAGCCTTAACACTGAGTGATCCTAATGAACTGTAAAAATTTCTCCTTTTTTTCCAGGACCCTCGCGAATTGTATTTCCCTGCACTAGGGATGGTAAAACTGAGGCTTTATGAAACATTGAGCAAGTTTGACACAAATGCCTGGAAATGACCCACTGTGTTAGAAACATTTGACACATAAAATGATCTCTGTCTTTCTGTCTTCCTTCCTTCCTTCTCCTTCCTTCCTTCTTTCTATGCTGTATCCTGGGCCAAAGACAATATCAAGGCTGGTTCACACCCCTACCACAAACTTTCTTCACTTCTGCCCTTTAGTGTATCTCACACTACAAAAGACTCAAAACAGGACCTTAAGAATATGCTCATTAGTAATTTGTGCTGAATCTCCTTCAACCACAAATCTGCACTGAACCTCATATCAAGGTTTCAGCTTTAGCAAAGACCACAATTTCATAAATTAAAATGATGTGAAGATGTGCAGGGAATGCTGCATTCATTGTCACAGTTGCCACTGTTGGTGCATTTAAGGACCAAGGAGAAAATGTTGGGTCTGGGGGATTCAGGTCACGTCTAAGCTTAATGATTAAAGGACAGTCAGTGAATGATTAACTGAATAAACTTAAAACACAGACACACAGAACCGAGACCAGCTGGAACAGACTGGTTTGACTGGTCTGACTGGGAGAGAAGAGACAGCTTGAGGAACTTAAGCTGTAAATTGCTTCTTCTTTTAGCCTCCAGCTGTTCAGCTACATCCAGCCAATCACATTGTTCCTCAGCAGAGAAAGAGGAGAAGGAGGAGGAAGAAAAGGGGCAGGGGGGGGAGCAAGGAGGAGGAGGACAACACCTGAATACCTGAATACTCCCTCTACTTAAATCCACAGTTTGAACCTTTGTCTATCACAGAACATTTCTGACTAATTTGGTCTCTGGACATATAGGGCTTACACCACAACCAGGATTAGTAAGAACTCACACCAGAACCAGGACTACAGACCGTGTGAGACAATCTGGTCCTGCTGCACAATGGCTGTTGGGAGTGTGGGGGTGAGGTCGGCAGAAGGAGGTTGGGGCTGGGTGATTGTTGGCTGCTGCTTCATGGTGATGGTCTGCACACGCGCCGTGACGAGGTACCACACACACATTCAAAATGTACACAAATGTTGATCTGACAACTCCAGGACTGTACCTTAAACAGTCTTGGACTCAACTGGTTCCAGATAAGAGTGCTAGATTCGGTCGAGACTGCTGGATTTGTTCAAGATTGCTTGATCTGGACCAGACTGCTGGTTCTGGAACAGGCTGCTGGTTTTAGACTAGAGTGCTGGATCCATTCCAAACTACTTAATCTGATCTTGACTGTTGGAACTTAAGTTCAATGAGTTTGTTTTCTCTAGGTGAGACTGAAAAAGGATTAGACAAAACATGACTTAAACCTTGCAGCTACACACCTGCTACACACCTGATACACAACTGTTTCACAAGTGTTTATACATGGTAGACTAAGGGCCAAATTTATTAAGATCTCATTTTGCGTGTACTAATTACCGTGTGGCATTTTAGCGTGTGGGGCTGTGATTAGTACGTGATCTACTAAGATTGCTTACGCCAATGACAGCGGGTGCAAAGTGTTGGATACACGCCTATTTAAATGAGGATTTAGCGTGTGCCATGGTTTTCATGATGAAAACTTTACAAAACCGCAAGCAAAAATACAAGTTTGATCCAATGGAATTAGAGGTGTTGGTGGAAGACGCCAATAAAATGTCCAAAGAGCTACAGCAATTAAATCGGACAGTAGCTCAAAGGAACACACTACACATTCAACGAATGGGTGTGTTTTCATTTTCTGTATATATGTTTGCAGGAGGCACAAGCTGCACATGAGTCAGTTGCTCCTATAACACCGGGGAATCCAGCCACCACAAAAAAAAACCTTGTTTTATCTTATTCAAAGAATCTCGAGCGCGTGGAAACCTAATAAACCCCGCCATCCGGCGCGACATTGCATTTAGGAATTCAGTCAACACATGTAAAAGACGTGACTGAGAGATCGCTGCTGTGTTGTCTACTGTACGCTGGAATGACCCAGATGCCAAAACAGCTCCAAAACACCAATATTATGTTTTAATAATTAGTTTTCTTTCTCATTCCAAACATATTAACACGAGGAAGAAACATGTGTTCTCTCCGTCATCTTTGATTATTTCTATGTCTTCGTATTGCACCTATCACTGCAGTCATGTGTGCGCAATTACGCATTGGCCCCGTTTGCACATCCTTTTGAAACGTGCTAAATATAGACGCAGTTTCTACCAGCAAAATTACTTTAAGGTTTGATAAATCGCTTTGCGTGTGCTAAAATCATATATTTACATGTTCTCCTCCCACTCCACGCAAAATTGCATGTGAAAGCCCCAATTTACATATTCGTTGAGGAAGCGCAATTTTGCACCTTTGGAAGACGCAAACCCCTTTACTCACTGTTAGTAGATCAGTTTGTACTTTTTTTAAGCATGTGCAATGTGTTTGCACGCGTTTTAGTACACGCAAACCTTTAGTAAATCTGGCCCTAAGTGTACTATTACACACCTACTACATACCTGAAGCTCATCTTTTGCACACCTGCTACACATCTGATAAATATTTTTTGGACACCTGACACACACATATTACACACCAGCTAGACACATACTGCACCCCGTTACCTGTTTGTATCACAACTGACATGCAACTGGGATATTCCTGCTGCCCACCTTTTACATAACTGATGGACACTTGTTGCACGCATGCTACACAACTTATACACTTGATACACGCCTGTTACACACCTGCTGAGAAAAGTCTGGCTGCAGAGCTCCACTTTTAGGACAGTTATGTTGCAGGCTCCACTCTCAGGTCACCTCAACCATAGACCAGGAAGATACAAAGAGTTTTCACAATAAGGAAATTAAGATATTTCAAAATAAAATGTGCTGACAAAATTGGCCAACAATGTGTCATAACCGCTGTGTCACCGTCTTAGTTCTGTTTAAATAATAAATAATATTAAGTACACTGATTAGACAGGGCTGCACTGTAGCCTCACAGCAAGGAGGTTGCCAGTTTGATCCCCGGCTCGCGCGGTGGCCTGTGTGGAGTTTGCATGTGCTCCCTGTGTTAGTGTGGGTTCTCTCTGGGTACTCCGGCTTCCTCCCACAGTCCAAAGACATGGACCTTGTTGATAGACTGATTGGGGGGTTTAAATAGCCCATAGGAGTGAGTGTGGTTTTCTGTCTGTGTGTGTTGGCCCTGTGATGGACTGGCAACCTGTCCAGGGTGTACCCCATCTCTCGCCCAATATCAGCTGGGATTGGCTCCAGGGATTGGTATCTGCAGCTTGCTTAGCTGACTCATGAACTCATACCATATTCTAAATGGGATTTTGAGTTGTCTCGACCATCCTGTGTGCATTTACCTAGGATATCTAGTCTACTTGACTGTAGATATTTTGACAAGGGTGTAGTGACCTCAAAAATCTGCAGGAAAAATCTGGGCACTGAGCAGTGTGTCATACTCCCTGTGGGGGAGTGGTGCGGGGGTTTATTGTGTGTCTCTGATGTGCGGGGAATGTGTGCATGGGTTTGTGTGAGTGTGTGTATTTGCGTGTCTAGAAAAAATTAAAAGAAAAAACAAACGAAAAAGCAGTGTGTCATATCTCATCAGTGCCTATAAAAATCCTTTAGCTTTGACACACACAGCAGTTTTTAAATTGGCTTGACCTTGAAATATGCTGAGTGAAATCAACATACTAAGCCTGGTCAGGTTTTTTCAAATTACCCAAATATTCTCTACAAAAACTAGAGAAGTTTATCAATTCAGGGTCTGCATAGTTCGAAGTGTGCCCACCATTTGAAACGAGACAGCCAGTGTACGAGCATTACAGATATGCTTCAGACATCCATTGCCAAGCTACTTCATATGTTTATTCAATTAATGATCCCAATATTTAATAAAAAACACAGGTTTAAAAAAATACAGAAGATTGCCTCAGTACTGAGGATTATATTTAGTTTTATTTACATTTGTGTCTAAGTTAAAACATCAGCGCTAGTGAAACATAATCCTGGTCAGTTGCATGTAATAAAATTCATTTGTGGTCATGGTACACAGTGCTGCTGCTGTTCCAGCTTGTCTGCCCGAACAATGTGCTTACATGCATAAAAGAATATCCTCTCCATGACTCGACTACTGCAAATTCCTTTCTATCTGGCACGCAATGGCTTCTGGGTGATTGGAGACCATGGAGGATACATAGCAAGAACACTTAGTTTCAAGCTAATTCTGCTCCAAACGAAATGCACATTTGATGTGTGGATCTGAAGCACCCTTCGAATTAGGACAGGACTTGGTGTGCGTATGACGTATGCACACTTTGATTCTGCACTTCAAAGTATGCAGACCCTGAATTGAGACACAGGCTATGTCTCTCCAATCACACAGGTCTGTGTTTGGTGTCCTGATTTCTTTGTTTCCCACACTCATCCTTCTTATCACTTCGGTTGTATCAGCCATAAGCGTACAGCCATGAGGATTAGCAAATGAGCATTAGACCAAACGTGTAAATGGTTTGGGGCTTTGGAAGAGAGCAATGTGGAGAAGTCTCTGTACTGGCCCTGTATGTTTAATGCATCATCTGTAGCATTACTGACACAGTTTCTGATGTCTAGATTAAAACGGTCCATCACATTTGTTATGGAACGTTTGTCATACAAAACAGAGACTCTGTGATCTCTATTGGTGGCCAAAAATGGACGTCTTGGTACAAAACTTTATAGATTCTTGTGCACCATGCTAGTATGCTGACTGCAAAAACTTCACCTGCATCTCTCATACCTGTGGATCTTCCAAGTGGTCCATGGGAAAATGTGGGCATTGACATTATATGCCCTTTTGAACATGCTTCATGGGACTACCGCTACGCCATAACTCTCACTGACTATTAGCAAGTGGCCTGAAGCATTTGCCCCTACCGTCACCACTAACGTGACGGTAGTTCAGTTTCTGACTACTGTAGTTAGTTCAGTTTCTGACTACTGTATTCAGTCGTGAAAGGAATCCTTCTTACTTAGTCTCAGACAACAGATGTCAATTCAGCTCACATGCCTTTGCTACTTTTTTAAAAGAGAGGGAGATAAAACACCTGCGGTCAAGTGTGTATTATCCAAACGCTAATGGCGTTGTGAAACGATTCAACAGGGTGCTTGGGAAGTGCCTACAGACTACTGACAAAATGCACAAACCATGGAAATAAACTGTTATGGAGTTCTTGTAAAATTTTCGTGCCACACAACATGCTACAACTGGAGCTACACCATTTGAGTTAATGAGGAACAGGAAAATGGGCAAAAAGCTGCACATTCTCCCTGTCTCACACAACACAAAGACACCTGAACTAGTGAAAGAAACACTGAAACAAAAGCAAGAAAAGAGCAAAAAGTACACAGACAGAAAGTTATGTTCCAAGTAAATGATACTGTCCGGGTCCGGAGACCTGACCACGTTCCAAAGGGATCATCCAGATTCACAGAACCTCTGACTGTGATCAAGAAAGTGGGACCAAGCACTTACCTGCTCAGTGATGGTCGGAAATGGAATGCATCCAAATTAGCATTCTTTCCTAAAGAGACCCTGACCTGCACTGGTATGGACAAGGACAGTATTTCTAATGGATTTATGTTACCAGAGGAACTACAGCTTAATGCACCTGAACTAGGCCCAAGAAGAAGTCAGAGAAGAAGAAATTCACCTCAATGGTTAACAGGTTTTGTTAGATAAAAGAACAGGACTCATGGGCTGGACTATTTGTTGCTATACAAATGAGGGTGTTCTGATATAATGTGCCTTGGTTTAAAAGTAAAAAAGCTTTATAAACTAAATATGTGTAAATGAGGGTTCCATAAGGTTACAATAGTTTAGCACTGTTAATGTAATGCTAAAAGTTCATTGCAAGGTCAAGTAATGGAGATATACAGGGGATTATGTTTTCCTTGTCAATTTGAAACGTTGTTTGGTGCTAACAGACATCCACACTTGGGGAATGATGAATGATTATGTGGTCTGCATTTTCATATTTTTGCTGTTTATTATATATACTGCATTTAATGTTAGACAATTGTTGTGTCCTTAAATGGGAAAAAAGAGAAAGTTAATTTAGCCTTTTGCCCCTCAATCTTAATTGCAAACAACACACACTACACAATCATAGTGGGGGTGGGGGGAGGGGCAATGGGGTCATATACGCCCCCATCCTCTGGGCGCAGTCGGGGTCAAGTCTTGTGCCGGGGGGTTGCTTGGACCTGGGGCCTGGGTTTGGGGCTTTTCCGGTCAGTCAAGCAATGAATATACATTTAAAAATAAATAAATAAATATAAAATAAAATAAAGAATTCTGAGTATCAAGAGAATCTTTATATATGCATATATACAGAAAGATCCTCTTGACGGAGCAAAATTGCTCAGCACAACATAGCAGTCAGATCATCATTTTGCCTGCTTTGATGTTGGACAAGACACGTTAAAAAATAATAATAATAATTTTGCCTTTCAGCAAAAATTCTTTTAGGAAACGGGAAATGTTGTGTTCTGTGATATGGATGAGTGCAAAGAGAGGGCGCTATACATCTGCATGGGAGATGCAGGGAGATGTAACAGGAAGAAGAAGTAGAAATAAACAAAGAAGGTAAAGCATCTGAGATGTTCCAGCTGGTTCTTTCATATACGTTTGGTTAAACACCACAACCTTCTTCTTCCACAATCGATAGGGGACCCAGTACAATTGCTGTTGCCAGGACACAATTATATTTTAAATGGCACTTTGTGTGTATAACTTTTAACGCATTTGTAGACAGGTAAATTTATTTGTACAGCACAATTCATCACAGGGTATTTCCAAGTGCTTTACAGAAACTTAAAAACACCACCATGATTTCAAATTAAAACAATAATTAAATGAACAGGAAATAGATTTAGGAAAGAATTAAGAAACAAGAAAACTTGTAAAATATAACTATAATGTAAAATCAAAACTATTAAAAAGCAGGCAAGTACAGGTGTTATTTCAATGGATGTTGGATTTAGATGTAGTGGATGTTGTAGCAAGTTTATGCTGCACCATTCATATAATTAAAATAACTTTTGACGCTAACATTGTGTCGAAAAAACTTGTCTTGTTGCCATGTTGAATGATCCAAGAACCATTAGACACTCGTTAAGTGTTTTATACTCCTGACAAGAGTGAGGAGCGACATCAGCGGCCATGGAATGCGGATTAAGTTTATGTTCAGAACACCTTACCCTACAAAAATGTCTTACTTCATGGTGTTCTTAGGAGATTATGTCCCAATTGCTTTGGACTATGAGTTCTGCCATTTAACTGAAAATCACTGGGTTTGCAGACTGCGAAGGCAGCTTTACCAGGCAAATTATTTTTTTAAAAGATCAACTTCATTGATCCATATCCCACTTTCAATTTGACATATTATCCCAGATAAAATAGCAAATTTTCTACTTCACCATTGCAGGGCTTATATTTGCCATATTTTTCTTTTAAACTTGCAGCACCAGAATATTACCAGTTTCATTCAGCAGGTAAGAATACTGTAACCTTACACTAATTATCTACCAAGACATATTAGAGCCGATCACCAGAGCCACCTAAATAAATGTTAGGGGTCAGATGACTTCTTTGTTACTGATTTTATTTTTCAAACACAAGCACGTGTTATTTCCAGACCTCACCAGCAGAGGGAGTATTCCCTGATGGGACCAGGCGTCCCATCATTTAGAAGCTCCTGCCTGAACAAAGTGCAGTTCAATGAAGAGAAATTTAAACAAATATCTAAAGATCTTGGTGAGCTGGCTTCTGTTGCATCTGTATAAAGCTCTTACCAAATCAGATTGTTTTTATTGTCTCTTAGCTTAGTTTATATTTGTGTTTTATCTTTTAGTTTTTAAATTATAATTTAATCAGTATTTTTAACCTTGAGGGACTTCTCGTGCCTTCTAACTGCTCGATGCTTTTTAACTGACGTATATGCAAAATACAACAGCATTTTAATAACTGGTTATTTTAACATACACATTGATAATAATTCTTATCCTCTTGGAAGTGACTTTTTAGATCTTTTAAACTGCTTGGGTTTTAAACAGCATGTCAGGCAGCCAACTCACAACAGAAGACACACCCTGGACCTTGTCATTACCTATGTTTGTCAACCAGTGTGTCCTCTGTTGTTGACCTGGCTGTGTCTGACCATTACTACATATTTTTTAACATCACCTGTTATATACAACAGGGAGCTTTAGTATGAGGGGCCGTGTGGGACATTATTCAGAAACACCCTCTCATAGACACATGTGAAATTTAAGTCATTCACATAACATACTGAAACCATTCATACATTATAGTAAAAATATTCACACATTATAGTGAAACCTCATACAATATACTGAAAATGTCTCTCATAATGTACTGAAATATCCTCTTATACACTATTGTGAAACTTTGTAATTCAAATTTCACTGGTGTGTGTGACAGCTATTCTACTAGTGTATGTGAGCACTTGTGTGTGTGTGAGAGGTAAATTTCAGTTGAAACAGAACTCATTTCAGTTGAAAAGGAAGTTGAAAAAAAGCGCTATTGCAAAATATACTGAAGAAGAAGAAGTGGAGGAGTACAGAAGCCGACAGCTATGAGGGGCCGTGTGGGACATTATTCAGAAATACCCTCTTATAGACACATGTGAAATTTAAGTCATTCACATAACATACCGAAACCGCTCATACATTATGGTAAAAACATTCACACATTATAGTGAAACCTCTTATACAATATACTGAAAATGTCTCTCATATACTATACTGAAATATCCTCTTACATAAAACACTGAAAACCCTCTCATACAACATACTGAAATCCTCTCATTCAACATACTGAAATCATCTCACACAACATACTGAATTCCTCTCATACAACACACTGAAACCCTCTCATTCAACATACTGAAATCATCTCACACAACATACTGAATTCCTCTCATACAACATACTGAAACCCTCTCACACAGCATATTAAAACCCTCTCAAACAACATATTAAAACCCTCTCATACACCATACTGAAACCCTCTCACACAGCATATTAAAACCCTCTCATACAACATTTTAAAACCCTCTCATACACCATACTGAAACCCTCTCACACAGCATACTGAAACCCTCTCATACAACATACTGAAACCCTCTCACACAGCATACTAAAACCCTCTCATACAACATATTAAAACCCTCTCATACAACATACTGATACCCTCTCACACAGCATATTAAAACTCTCTCATACAACATACTGAAACCCTCTCACACAGCATACTAAAACCCTCTCATACAACATACTGAAACCCTCTCACACAGCATATTAAAACCCTCTCATACAACGTACTGAAACCCTCTCACACAGCATACTAAAACCCTCTCATACAACATATTAAAACCCTCTCATACAACATACTGATACCCTCTCACACAGCATATTAAAACCCTCTCATACAACATACTGAAACCCTCTCACACAGCATACTGAAACCCTCTCATACAACATACTGAAACCCTCTCACACAACATACTGAAACCCTCTCACACAGCATACTAAAACCCTCTCATACAACATACTGAAACCCTCTCATACAACATACTGAAACCCTCTTATACAACATACTGAAATCATCTCACATAATGTACTGAAATATCCTCTTATACACTATAGTGAAACTTTGTAATTCAAATTTTATAGTGTGTGTGAGAGCTTTTCTACTAGTGTATGTGAGCAGTATTTCACTTGTGTGTGTGAGAGGTAAATTTCAGACCTCAGGGCTGCAGAAAATTTTGAGGTTTTAAGAGCAGGCTCAAGACGCATCTTTTTATTTTTTTAGTTGTACTCATTTATCCATTTTAGGCACTTTACTTCTTTTAATCTGGTTTTCAGTTATTGAATTTCCGGTGTTTCCTCTAAGGAGTCTGCACTGGGAGCTGGGGTTGGCTGCAGCTGCTGGGCTCTGACTCGCTGGTCCCGGAGTTTAGTCTTGACCTCTTTTCTGGACGGCGAGGTGGTGTCCGGTGGCTATGGGTGACCTTCTGCTACTGCTGCAGACAACTCCTCTGATGACGCTGTCTCAGCTGGTCTATCTGTACCTTGCCTAATCTAGTCTATAATTTATGTATGTATTTTTTTGTATTTATTTATTTATTTATTTATTTATTTATTTATTTTAATTTATTTATTTTATTATTATTACGATTTCTTAAATAGTTGTTTTGACTTTTCATTGTTTGCTGTGGTTGTTGTATGTTTGCGAATGCTTGTGTGAATTTGTGGTGTTTATGGCAGGGGGATTTATGGACATGCAGAATTGTTTTTAATGTCTAATGTTTTAAATTGTAATGTAAAGCACTTTGAATAACAGTACTTGTTTGAAAAGCGCTTTATAAATAAAGTTGGATTTGACTTGATTTGATAATAAATATAAATAACAATAAGTTCTCCATGCAGCCATCAGACGCTGCATGTGGGGACTTTGCAGAACCCTTCAGAGGTAAGATCAGTGCTATCAGATCCAGTCTTTTATCTTGTAATGCTGGTTTTAACAGATCTGAACAATCGTTCTTATTTGAGGAAACACTGGAGATTTTTGTCCTGGTTGATGCAAAGATGCTTGGTCAGGTTTTCTCCAAGCTAATACCAACAACCTGCCTTTTAGACCCCATTCCCACATTGTCTTTAAAAACATTTCCTGATTTCTTGGAGCCTGGGCTTTTAAACATAGTGAACTACTCTCTTTCCAACTGCCTTTAAAACGGCAGTGGTGAGGCCCCATCTGAAGAAGAATGGTCTAGATCCAAACATTCTTAATAATTACCGACCTGTATCCAACTTACCTTTTTTAAGCAAAATGATAGAAAAAGTTGTTTTTATCCAATTAAATGAGTTTTTGAATAAAAACTATATTTTAGAGAAATATCAATTTGGTTTTAGGACAAACCACAGTACTGAGACGGCCCTTTTAATGATAGTTAATGACATTAGATGTAACTTGAACTCACAGAAACTTTCTGTACTGGTTTTACTTGATCTTTGTGCCACTTTTGATACCGAAGATCACCAGATTTTATTTAAAAGACTCCAAAGTGTGGTGGGTCTCTAATTTACCGTTCTTAAATTGTTTTACTCCTATCTTACAGATTGACAATTTTTTGCAGGCTTGGATACATGCTCCTCAAGAATGCATAAAATTCAGTGTGGGGTTCCCCAGGGTTCAATTTTAGGCCCAATACTTTTTAATCTATAAATGTTGCCTCTTGGGGACGTCATTAGGATACAAGGCATCGACTTCCACAGCTATGCTGATGATACACAGCTTTACGTTGCCGTGTCTCCTGATGACTTAGATCCTGTCAATATTCTTTTGAAATGTATTTTAGATAATAAGTCATGGATGGCAGAGAACTTTCTACAGCTCAACTAGAACAAGACTGACATTTTAATTATTGGTCCTGAAGACAAGAGAGAGATTATTTCTCACAAACTGCAGTTTAAATCCTTCTCAGTGTGTGAGAAATCTGGGTGTTCTCTTTGACTCTGAGCTGAATTTTATTCCACACATAAAAAATGTCATAAGAACAGGAACATCGCCAGAGTTCGCCCATTTTTCTCTCTTGCCAATAGGGAGGCGCTAATGCATGCTTTTACATTAAAGGAGAACTTCGCTTTTTTTTAAACTGGGGTCTGTTGTCACCTTTCCTTCCATACATGTGAGTGATGTAGAGATGAGATAGCAAGATAGCTCCAGTATTTA
>JBAMHX010014603.1:612-14813 GCA_037177515.1 Pseudomugil tenellus
GAATCTCCCGTTCCACCACACCATGATGAGAAACTCCCGTTCCACCACACCATGATGAGAAACTCCCGTTCCACCACACCATGATGAGAATCTCCCGTTCCACCACCTCATGATGACAATTACCCGTTCCACCACCTCATGATGAGAATCTCCCGTTCCACCACACCATGATGAGAAACTCCCGTTCCACCACACCATGATGAGAAACTCCCGTTCCACCACCTCATGATGAGAATCTCCCGTTCCACAACATCATGAGAATTTCCTATTTCAGCACGTCCCTGATGAGAATTTCCAGTTTCACCAACTCATGATGAGAATATCCCATTCCACCATACCATGATGAGAATCTCCCGTTCCACCACCTCATGATGAGAATCTCCCGTTCCACCACCTCATGATGACAATTACCCGTTCCACCACCTCATGATGAGAAACTCCCGTTCCACAACATCATGAGAATTTCCTAATTCAGCACGTCCCTGATGAGAATTTCCAGTTTCACCACCTCATGATGAGAATATCCCGTTCCACCATACCATGATGAGAATATCCCGTTCCACCATACCATGATGAGAATCTCCCGTTCCACCATCTCATGATGAGAATCTCCTGTTCCACCAACTCATGATGAGAATCTCCTGTTCCACCAACTCATGATGAGAAACTCCCGTTCCACCACCTCATGATGAGAATCTCCCGTTCCACAACATCATGAGAATTTCCTATTTCAGCACGTCCCTGATGAGAATTTCCAGTTTCAGCATTCATCATGAGAATATCCCGTTCCACCACCTCATGATGACAATTACCCGTTCCACCACCTCATGATGAGAATCTCCCGTTCCACCACCTCATGATAAGAACCTCCTGTTCCACCATATCGTGATGAGAATGTCGATCTGATGAGAAAACTATTCCAGTTTATGATTTCTGATGAGATGAGACAGGATTGTTACGTGTTATTCTGTGTTTGTATTGCACGAGAACAGATGTTTGCATATTCCTCTAAGAGATTTATTGGTTGCAACAGTTCAAGTCAAGTCAAGTCAAGTCAGTTTTATTTATATAGCCCAGTATCACAACAAGTTGTCTCAGAGGGCTTCACATGCAGGTAAAGAGAACAATAACTTACAATACACACAATTAGTGACTATATTAAACTAAACAGATCCCGGACTTCCTGTCCTTAGACCCTCCTTCGCAGCATGTGGGAAAGAAAAAGTCATGTTCTGAACGTCACTGTTAAGACGCTGATATCAGTGATGAGAAACCGACATGATCTGAAATGTAAACATCATGGGGGAGGCAGGTTTTTTTACTTTTTTTTTTTCTGGGTCAGGTTTGAGACATTGGTTACGTAATGGTCCTTTGATTCAGGGCACAGATGATGGACAGCCGGCGGCTACTTCCTCCTGACCTCATTCCTCACATCTGTAGATAGTTTGTTGCGAGATGGGAGGATGACAGAAGATCATTACTGAGGGGGGCTGTTGTTATGCAAGATATTGCACTGACAGGGTTTATTGAGGAGGATGAAGATGAGGAAGGCCACGGTTGTGTCAGATTGGAGTAACATAAATGTGTGAACAAATGGCTCTGCAGCTCACTTCACCTGCCACCAAAGCTTCTCAACTCGTGGACAAATGTTTACTTTTACAGAGCGGAAGCAGTGAAATGCTTTTTATTAACCTCATCCCGTTGAAGTTATTCGGAAGTAATTTCCTTACAGTATGATGATCTGTCTGCTGTGTCTTACTGAACAATTTTGCTTTGTCGAGAGCAACAATATGTATGTATATACAAAGTTCCTGTTGATAATCTGAATTCTTTATTTATTTTAGTTACATCTTAGTTCAACAGGATTTCCATGTATTGCTGGATAAAAAGAACAAGAAGACAGAAGAAAAGAAAAGAGAAAACAAACAAAACATAAAGACGAAAAAGAAATACACCTCAAAAGAAAATGGCTTTCTAACCACCCTGCTTGTAGCTAAGAGCTAACAGAGCTAACAGCTAATGGAGGCAGGCGGGAACGCTGATAGGGTAAAAACTCATGTTCTCCTGCACTCTGCCTTCCTGCTGCAGATATTTGATACCTCTTAATATCTTAATATCTTCGGCAAAAGGCTTCACTTTGTTCCTACTGAGGTTGCAAGTCAGTGTCTAAACATGTAGATACAAAAACAGCTTCTCTGCTACCCTGCTTTACTGGAGTAGCTTTATGTTAAAAAAAACCCAGCTGTGCTCAAATTGCTGCACCTCTGCGAGCTCGGCCTGCCATGCCCACAGGCTACGATGGGTCTTTAATCTGTAAAGGCCACTTTTGAACCTCCCGCTGTCGGATTAAAGCCCAATCATTCCTGCTTTTGAAGAGCTGACCACAGCCGCCACCCTGCAGCTAAATCAACCTGTGCTGCGCGAGATGTTTAATATGCATAGGATTTTGTCAGGTTTAAGGATGAAGTTGGACATTATGGTCTTGCAAAGGTTTTCTAGACAGAATAATTGATTGACAGAATATTTTGCTGGTTTGGAGCTGACATTTCTGATGCAGCTATAAAAGTAAAAACAAGTGAGATGTGGTTTTTCAAGGCTGTGAAAAGCTTCTCATGACTGGAAATGAAATGCAGTTAATGTTCATCACATAACAACAAAGGCATCGACTTTCTGTAGCTGCGTCACTATTCAGCGTCCGCGGAATATGTCGCCTACGATTCATCCTTCCTTTTGAACAGAATCTCATAAACAACGCTACGTCCATGTTTGTCTCCGTAAACACCGTTCTGTGCATCCTGAGCATGCAGCCGTTCACATTGTAGTCTGCAGACATTTAAACATGTAATGCGATTAGTCAAGCAAAACAAAATCATAGCTGAGCATTAAGGCCTGCAGTGTGAAGGTAGCCGTAAAAACACAGACATCAGCATGTCGCAGACTAAAGCACATTCCCATTTCTCAGTTTTTAACCCTTCCCCTTACTCCTAGCTCCACTCTACGCCTTGAAAATGAGGGTTAAGACGTACGGGTAACTTTTCAGCCCTACGAAATGGGACACCCCTAGTTACGTCTCATGACTATGACGTCATCATCCAGCGTCGCTAAAACTGTTGCCAGTCGCCGCTAGTGCTCAGTTTGATTTTCATAACTATGCCGTATCAAGGTTAAAAGACGTGTTAAAGCTTATGATACAGTAAAAATAGGAATTATAACCTGCAGGTTATAACAAGTAAGCCATGTACACGTTGCTGAAGTTTTCATTACTTTACGATATATGTTCTCCAGGTGTTGTCGGCAAATTACAAACAGAGAAACCATGTCACAGCAGTCACAGCATAAAATTTATAAATAATCATATGATTATTTGTGCAAAAAATGCTTAAATTTGCAAGTTTCCTTTCTACCCCTCTGTTTGGAAGGTGCATCTGCTATCCCTCCTTTTGAAGGCGTGAACATCCCTTCCCCTTTGCCCTTCCCCTAACTGCAAAAGAGAATTGGGACAACTCTTCATCTCTTGTGAATGTCAAAATGTAGGGTTAGGGATTGAAATGAGATGGGGTCGAAGCTTCTCGTGGAGTAATCAAACAGACTTGTTCTTGCGATCTCGAGAGCAGGAACAAAGTTGTAATATGCAACAAGCTTTAATCCTCCACACCTTTACACCACCTGTCTTTAAACAGGAAGAGAAAAATGCTGCTTTTTAAAATGCAAACACGCATGTGAAGATAGTTCAGAGTTTTCTGTGGATCTTCCCACACCTAGAACAGCCTGTCCTGTTCTCCATCAGCTTCCTGGATACTTTAATACTGATTACCTCTAAAATGACAGAGATGCTGCTAAAAAGAGACTTTCCAGCATGTGGTGTCTGTCGTTATGTTGCCGAGCCACGGATGAGTTTTCTGCAGAGGAATCCAGTCACACTGAGGTCGCAGAGAGCTAATTTACAGACATGCCACAGGCGGGAAAGAGGGCTGCATATGAAGGAGGTAAAGAATGGAGGAAGATGAAGGTAAATACACTCCCCTGCCGAGCCACGGGAACGTCCTCTGGCTTTCTGCAGGGAGCTTGTCAAGATGTGATTCCCTGTTGTGCAAATGAGGAATCCTGAGCAGAGCAGAGAAATGTGACTGATATGCTAACTATGCTAACGAGCAACACTGTCTAACAACCCAGTGAAAAAAGTTAGCTTCAGGCTAATTTAGGCAGCACAGTTGAGTTGAACATGGATATTTTTCTCATTCTCAGGGTCATGAGAAGAAAATGACATTTTGTTGTCACAGACGCGGTTCCGGTCATCTTGCGGCTTGTTTTCAACACCTCCGGCGAACACAACTTCCTTTTGTATGATTGGTTGCCCATTTGAGATGAAGTTTTTGAATCGGAAGCATGTCCCTGCAGGGTTGCCATAGTGTAGAGCGGTTTTCTCCATCCCGGTCCTCAGGATCACCCACCCTGCATGTTTTAGAGGCAACCCTTCTTTAACATGCCTGAATGAAAGAATGACTCGTTAATAAGCAAAGAATGTGATGGGCACGTTCATGAATGGGAGTCCGGTGTGTTGGAGTAGGAACACGCCTCAGACATGCAGGACGGGCGGTTCTGAAATGCGCCGGTGTACACGGACAGTTTCTTCTGGACGTTTTGGGGGAAAAAAGCCAAAAAGTGAATATTGTTGCATCTACGTTTGTCCTTTTCTAGCAACATGTTCGGTTAGTTGAATCCAGTAAATTCAGTTAAATAATTATATTTCATCCCAATATTCTAAAATAAAGTTAAATTGAAATAATTTGTTTTATGCGTCCTGAAGACGTAGAGCTTCAACTTGCTATTATAATGACCTCATTCACATGTTAAAGTGGCCACGGATGAATACATTTTCTTTCTCCATTACCTAACGGGGTCTTTGCAAGTGTGAAGTCTTCTTCTCTTTTGAATAATAATAAAAATATATAATATATCCTAAGAGTTTTAAAAATCTTTTTTTCCCTCAGTACTGATAAACTACCACAAAACGACGAGAAGAGCATAAATAATAATAATAACAGTATTAATCTGAGAAAACATGACAAAATTAATTGAAACTGTCTTAAAATAAACTGTAATATAATAAGAAACTATTATGAAATAGGAGGAAAACTGACCCAGTATCTGAATCCAGTGTGTTCATATCTGGGAAAGAACACATAATTTCATGCTTCATTAATGTCTCGCACCAAAAAAATGGTAAGATTTGGAGATCTTTTCCTCAGAGATGAACGTCCATTTAGAGAGAAAAAATAAAGCAAAGCATCCTGTTAAGAATGTATCATGTTCATGTGCATGTGATGAAATTATTCTGAAACTTTAATGCGTGTAGGTTTGATTTTTTTTTTTTTTTTTTGGCTCGCACCAGCGATCGACCGGGGCTGGGAACACCCTTCAGTATGGGTGAAACAGGATGCAGGAGAAGAGCATGATGTTCGGCCGGGTTCATTACACTGCAGAACAGTTTGTTCTCCTGAACCAGACCACACATTCCTCCCAAAGAAAAAAACCTCCAGTTACACCCAGTCTGTGCTGGAATGTGGCCTAGTTCTGCCTCATCTGAGAGGAGTACTACTGCCGCTTAATAATTCATTACTAGTTTCTGAAGACATTTTGGTCCCATCAGCACGCCGGCAGAGAAACAGGAACTGTATGAAGATGTGTAAAACTGCAGCAGCTGCATGGAAAGAAGATGCTTTCAGCTGAAACCTCGTAACTACGCTGACAATGCAGTACTTTTACTGTAAACACACGTACAAAACAATGCAAGTGCACATGAACTGAATTACAAAGCTTTTTGGAAAACGTTATTTTATAAATTGAACTTATAGTAAACGTCAGGATTCGCACTACTTGACAAATTAATCCTACACGACGTCTTAAAGTCATTTAGATGATCCAGTTTTATTTCCCATGATGTTTTTGAACCATATTAGTTTCAAATTTAATATTGCTCTTCAAATATAACTTATAAGTTATTTCATCATCTTATTCTCAGATGTAAGTTGCTTTGGAAAAAGTGTCTGCTAAATGACTGTGATGAAATGTAAGTTCAGCGTTGTTTCCTTTGGCGTTTAAACGGAGACACCAGTCCTGTTTAATGTAGTTTTATAGAGCCTCTGACTCTCTGGACGCTGCTTTGACGGGTAATCTATGAAATAACACTCACTTGCAGTTTTATAACAGGCGTGAGACCAACTTGCTTTCATTTTTTCAAAGAAGCCGTTTTTTCCTCTCACGCTTTGCAAACGATGCTCAGTTCTCCAGTTTAGCAGCTATGAAAGGTCAAGCTGAGGTCAGTTTACCCAAAGAATTTCCTCTCTGACCACATACAGAGCGAGCAAATGTCACTTCTACGAATAAAATAAATGTTGGCGACATACTACCAACAACTTGGACTTGTTTTAAAGGGAGACTGTGTAAATTTTGGCCACTAGGGGCGCTAAACCTGTAGCGTAACTTCTTTCAGGTCACATGATACTGTCGCAGATTAAAGTGTCTGAGATGCTTGTTTTAAAATCGTGTATTCAGGAAAAAGAAACATTCATCCAAAGCAAAAACTGTCCCAAGAAGTAATACTACAAATGATATTTTGAGTAAAAAAAGGACGGACATTGGCACAAATAATGTCAGTGACTCGTAGTTATAATAACATTAGCATTAGCCGTTAGCTTATTGGACATTGCTGTAATACTGTTTACTACTGAACAGCGTATGAAAACCATAAAACTAAACCAGACCAGTTGCTAAATTTTACTTTTACTTCATATTTACATGAAATATAGAAAATTTATTAAAAACATGCAAATAAGCCCAACTTGCAAAACATGTTTAGGGAGTCACATTAGCTTTTGTCTGTAGCCAATTAGCTTCAACTAGACGCATTTAGCTTCTACTAAACAGCAAAATAAAGACAGACGTATCCTACAATGTTTTGTAAACGTCTTTAAACTAGTGGCTCTAAATCAGATAACCAGCTCATGCCCATGCAGGTGTGTTGTGAAGGTGATTTGAATGCCTGCAGGGTGAGTGTGCGCCGTTTGGAGGGAGGGCCTTTGAGTTTTTGTGATTGCGAGGACCATCAATGTGCAGCTAAAATGTTTCTTTAAACTTGGGACGACCAGGAGCCTCTGGTCTGCTGACCTGAGGGACCTCAGCAGAGAATAAGGAGAGAAGCATTTAAAACTTTAAAAATCAACGTGTGAGTAGTAAAATGGACTGTACACAGGGATCCCACAGGGGTCACATGCTCTTTTTCCGGTTTAAAACCGTGTAGTGGGGTTGTAAACCAGATGCAGGTTTACTCCAAGATGGAGGGAATCCATCTGGCCGTGATTATAGAGAAGCAAGGATTACTGCCTCCAACTGCTAGCTAGAAAAAAGGTTTAGTCTTTGCTAATTTCCTTAAATGATAAACGCTTGAATCAAATGTGTCATTAATTTGTTTGACATCACTGTCAGTAAAACAAAATGATGCAGCTGTTAATGTTCATATTTATTCTCTGTTACGCAAAATGGGAGATTAGTTTCAAACGTTTTCCTGCTTCTTTGTTGCATCCACCGTTTTCTTGGCAGACCTCTGTTCCCATGATGCACTGCGTAAATTAAGCAGAAAGTCTTCCGTCTACGTTAGCAATAATGATGAACTAGTGTAGTTATTAAACGTAATACTACTTCATAAAAATCTTTAAAATAACATTTCCTTTACTCAATGGCCAAATCTTGAAGATGGGTGCGTTATTTTGCATTAAAAGATAGAACCGAGAGTCCCATCCAGCTATTCTAACAGAATGGGTAGATGATATGAAGCAGCAACCCGATGTTGGTTACGTTGTCATCGTAAATTACTTTGTTTTTAGTGAGCGTGTCGATAAACTCTAACTATAAAAGCAATGAGGCTTATAACTATAGGGGAAAATAGGGAAATGATGGTGTATAAAGGAGGGAAGATTTCCTTTGTTGAAAGCTGAAATGGTGCCAAGTCAACGCACCAACACATGTAAACATCTGGATGCAGCTCTGTTGGTTTCTGATCAACGAAATAATAAGAGCAGATAAAGACCCTCTTGGGTGGGTGTTTTAGTGAGCCATTGTTGTGAAATAATAATAAAAATAATTCTGCTTTAAATAGATAAAAAATAACTATGTAAACAGCAAATTCTGAATAAAAACGCAAAACGTCTGGTTTATTTTCCTTTTGAAGCCAAATGTATTAGTTCCTCTATCATGTAAACCTTTGTGAAAACGGTTTTTATTACGGTGTTTTCAACGTAGCCGACAAGGTGAGAAGCAGGAAGGGGTTTGTGTATTTTCTGTATACGCAAGCGCGTCACGTCGGAATTAAGAGAAGGCGAATAAACATGTTCCGCCTTAATTCAGAATTAATATTTTCATGTAAACTCAAAGAAAAATACTTTAATTTGGAATTATATCCCTGAACGAAGTTTCGGTAGTATTAGCTTTGCTCCATCCGCCGCAGATCCTTCGTGTTAACGCGATAACATGAATAATGTTCCATGTAGAGTTTTCATGTTGTAGATATCATAGAGAAGATGAACTGGTTCCAGTTTGAACCAATTATCACACCTGAAAACAATTTTGGCTATATCTCCGAAACTTTTCGTCTCATTGATCTCAAAGTCTAAATGAAAAGGTTTTCTATATTTCTATATATATTCCAGGATTGGGGGGTTCGGGGGATAAACCCCTACCTGTCGCCTTCGACGGCTTAATTTCTAGTTTAATTCGTAATTATTAATTCCGAATGAAAAAATATCACGTAACCATACTCTGTTGTTTTTCTAAAAACTGAGGACAGTAAGTCAGACGTGTATTTGTGTAGTACCTTCATTTAAAGTTTAAATGGTTCATAAAAGACCAAATCAGGTTTTGCTTGATAACATTTCAGAAATGGCCTCTCTGGTCCACGTTCTGGGATGTAGTTTTGCTCTTTAAAAAGTTCTCAAACGTCCGACACACGAACCGTTTCTTCTCTTTTCAGATGCCCATTGTAATCAGGAAAACATCCCTCTGTCCTGCTGCCCCACTGCGTTCCTCTTCACTGCTCTTTCGTACTTTCTATCCATTCAAAGACTAAAATAAAACGCAGCGCCTGAGTCCATTTGGACCTGTTGCGGCATGCCATTTGGTACTCCTAATGGCAGCCAGCCTTGGGCTGCCATCTGTGCCACTTTTCTCTACAGAGCTACAGTAACATACAAACCATCTATTTATCCTTCAGTCCATCTTTCTTCTTCTTGTAAAAGGACATAATAGCGAGAAAGTCCATCGGAGCGGGAAAAACTCCAAAATAGGCCCGTTCCAGCTGACTGACGTGCCCTGGTTGTTACATAAATCCTCAAATTATGTAATCTCGGACATCTTGTCCTGTCTTTCATTTTCTTTGTGTGGGTGGTTCCATCGCTCTGGCCTGAATAGTGGGAAAGAAAAGCGAGTGGGCAGATCAGTGGGCACTCGTATGAGCAGTTCCTCTGCTGCTGTAGCTCAAGATGCTGCATCCGAGTCTCACTGGGGTGTCCTGCTGAATAACCGGGACCGCGGCCTCCATCTACACAGGCTGATGAAGTGGTACAAACACGTGTGTGTTTGTTGTGTTGGGGTCTGGCTGGGTCTCTAGCGAAGCTGAGAAACGCAGACTCTCCCAGTTTAACCACTGCTTCCCTCTCTGCGTCACTGGATTAGAGCTTCAAAGAGCAGAGAGGCCCGAGATAAGTCAGATGTTTTGCAGTTTACATCCTGAGATTTATCTGAGTGCAGGCAGCGGATGCTTCACCCGGTGCGCGTAAAGCGCTCACACCACGTCAGCAATACTCGCTCAATTAAGTGATAAGAAATTCATCTGATGTGGCTCCTACAACATGGATTAGCCCGTTTTTTTTCCCAGCTTGGATGCAGAGAGTCAAAATGATCAGCCGTTAAGGCAGAAGAGTCACGTTGCAGCGGGAAGCTTTCAGTAACTCGCAGGATTTGTTGCCATGGCAACGGGAAAGATGTGAATTTATTTCAGCTTGTATTTAAAGTTCAGCTCAGCTAAACTTTGTCAAAGTCGTCTAAAGACATTTTTGCAGACACAGTTCAATCCAGGTTCATAATGAATAATAACTACTTCAACACGGACCCAACGGGTGTGAATCCTCTCCGAGTCCACACCACGAAACATCTGAAAGGTCCAAAACGCTGGCAGTCAATGAGTTAATGTGTCCTGCAGCCTCGGTGGGGTTGATGGTAACCTCTCCCAGTCCCGCGTGTGGTGCGGATACACGGAAGGACTACTGTGTGGTTGAGCGGCTTGCGTTTATGTGGAACTTCCAGCTAAATTTGTGCGAATTTAAAAGAATCTGCAACGAGCCAGAATGAGCCGCATTTCACTGTGATCAGCTGCAGATGAGCTTAAACCAGTTTAAGCTCAATTCTGGTAAAATATATGAAAAAATAAAAAAGGTATTAAAATTTTACATGAACCCTGATGAAATTAAAATAAATGATGGATTTAAATGAATTCAAAGAGACTAAATGAATATAAATTTAAATAAATAAAATGAAATAAACTTCACATTGTTCATGTTTACAGAAAATACAGATTTACAGATTGTAAAAAACAATAGAAAAGGTATAATTATGGGATATAAAGCCATTATGAAATTGAAAATATAGGATAAAATAGTTTTTATCTTATAATAATGACTCTCAATCTAATAATTTGTGATACTTGGTTTATATTTGTAATGTTTAAATACTTTCATGCAGGAAAAACTTTCATGTCAGACTTTTAGTGAAGCTTTTCTTGAAGATGCTGCAGTTTCAGGACCCTCGTTTCCAACTTCACTTTTTCAGGTCATTTATTTTCATTTTCAACTTTTTCCCTCATTTTAAATGTTTATAAAAACACAGCGTTGACTCATTACACACTGAGATCCATGAAATAAACGGGAAATAATTCCTTCAGCTATGATGTAGCGATGAAGCAGCTGAAGACACATCGTTCTCAGTGAAACTGCAACCGGAAATAATGCAGAAAAGTTTGTGGTTTATGTTTTTAGTGGCTGATGTTTTATTGTGTTTGTACAGCACTTTGACTGAAAGTGCTTCATAAATAAAATTTCTATTATTGTTATTTTAAAATTTATTTATTTAAAATGTATTTATTTTTTGTAAACATTATCTTCAGGAGTTAAAACATAAATGTATTTTTTGTTGGGAAAAAACTTTTATATTTATTTTATATTTAAAACTATGTTCATTTAATAAAATATTATAATTTATAGAAAAAGACAAGTGAAGTATTTTATTTGCAAAAAGGGATAAAAATATTGTCAGGTTGTGTTGCCACTAGAAAATCTCATGACCTCCATCATCAATACTCGCTGTGAGTTTCTCTTATTGATCCGGGTGGGGCGTCCTCCCTCCCTGCTGTCCTTGCAATGGGAGGAGGCCAAAGGGGCAGGAAAGGAAAGGAGGCGGCGGGGTTGGCTTGGTTCTCTTGGTTCTCTTGGGGGGGTTATTGTTTCCATCCTAAAGTCACTTCCTCTGTGACCCCAAACATGTAAGAAGTTTAAAAAAAATAATCATTTTGAAAGTTAAAAAGCTTCAAATTTAACTTAAAAAATCCTTCAGAGTAGCTGCGACTGACTGACTTTCTGGAAAAACTGTGTTTTAATTCAGAACAATTATTTTGATGCTTAAATCATTCATCCATCATTCATTGTGCATGTTGTCAAGTCAATAAATCTCTGGGTGAGTTGAACTGGGCTCGTACTGGAGCAAACACACACATCTCCAGCTGCTCAGGCTAATTACAAGCCTCCGCAGACCGGTAACCCCGAGCTCTGGTTTGCACTTAATGATGGTTTGGTCAAGCTGCTGGGCCACTGCACCTGCTTCCTCTGACGCTGCTGATGTGTCCGTCACTAAAAAGAAAAAAAAAAAACAGGTTATGGACATGAAATGCAGAATTTTATCCAAAGGGATTAAATGGATGCAAAACGGCAGCTAAGATTTCCGGACGAATCTCATTAATCTCTCGTGTTTTGTGAGATTTTTTTAAAAAAATGCCGGATTCAGCCGATTCTTCAGCCCGTGTTGGGAAATAAAACATGCTGCTCATGTGTTCATACTGCTGCAGCCACTTATCTCAGCCTTTTAATGCCCACGAGTGACCTGATCTGTTATTTATATTATTATATCCCTGAACGCAGAGTGATATAATAGTTTCATTGCGACTGGCGCCGATAACTCGAACAGTTTTCAGTTAGAATTTAATACATCTGAATTTATAGTTCCCCACTAGGTGGCGCTTTATTCACGAAAAAATTTTGATTTTTGGCTATATCTCTGGTAATATTTCTCTCACTGACCTCAAATCAAGTGCAAATAAAAGGTCATGACCTCAGGATGCATCCTGTTCTGACGTCATACCGGGCTGGTTCAAAGTTTCTACACCATGTGGAGCTTTGTGACTGAACATGTGCGGCTTGATATTGTATTGTGTCTATTAGAGGGTTGGGGAATAGGAGGGATATTCCGCTAACCGCTGCATCTGACGATTTACACCTTGCTATTCAGTTTTATTATAATGCAAATGTGGAGCAATAAATGATCTGATTCCACCTTTTCTAGAGGAACCTTTCTATCAATATAAACCAACATCAACCTCATGACGACCCGACTCTTATTGTCCTGCTTCCATCAGCTGTTTGCGTTTTTCTGGACAGTTCTGGTTTATTCACGTCTGCAGAACTTCCAGTTAAGTGTGTTTTATTTACAAAATTCTAAGTGAGACATGTGATGGATGATCTAAGCCAGTGGTGCCCAAAGTGCGGCCCGTGGGCTAAAATTGGCCCACCAGTTCCTGCTCTTGGCCCACTGATAAATGTTTATTTTTAGAACCTTACAGATGTTAATGAAAACATTTTAGAGCTTAATGACAGAGAAGAACAATATCTCTTACTAATCTAACTCTTATTAAGTTTCTAACAGTTTATATATAGTCTGTCTGTCTTGATATGTGTATATATGTATATATATGTTTGGGTATAAACAGCTCACTCGTGGTGTTTCTGTTTATATTAACTTTAATGATTAAAAGCTGTTAAAAAATTAACTCTTGGTATATTTCACATTTGTGCAGCAAATTTTTATATATTCATTTTTAATGTAACAATTTATTTGCCCTGATTGAAAATACTGTCTTAGCTATTGAACAATATTTAAAATAACTTTTTATCCTTAAAGCTGCACCGTTTTACCCGCGGACCATTGGCTCATTTTCAGTTTGGCCCTCAGAGGCAGAAAAGTTTGTGCGCCCCTGATCTAAGTGATGTGATGCGGTCTCACAGCTGGTTGTAGACCAGATGTTTTCATTTAAACAAGTTCGCAACACAGTTAAGTTGTTTACTTTTAAACTACCGACAGCTGATTCTTCACAATTCGCTTGTCCAGACAGCTGAAAAAAAAAGCAGGGAGGGTTTGGAGACACAGGCGCTGCCTCCTACACCCTATAACCCCTCATACTCACTTGACTGAGCTGTAACCATGGCAACCACAATGGCGTTAAAGATATCCAATTCCGTGTGAAAATGTCTTATTTACTTATATTGCATTTTATTCTTGCTTTGTATCATATTGATTCAGTAGAAAAGGGATAAAAAAAGTGCTTTGATGTTCATATCATTTCCGCTATTTTAAGCTCCGGCCTGCAATGC
Organism: Pseudomugil tenellus; assembly: GCA_037177515.1. Lineage (NCBI taxonomy): Eukaryota > Metazoa > Chordata > Actinopteri > Atheriniformes > Pseudomugilidae > Pseudomugil > Pseudomugil tenellus. The sequence goes on from JBAMHX010014603.1 coordinate 14,358, forward strand.
ATTGTGGTCTATATTGACCCGTCTAGTGACCATCGATGCTCACTACTTTTTAATTTTGAGTAATTTAATCACTACTTTTGGTTATTTTAAGTGCACTACTTTTTCCCCAAAGTACATTCGGACACCCCTATAAAATGGCGTGAGCATTATGTAGGGCGTAGGGTGCACATTCGGACATTACAGACATCTATCAGACGCTTTTCTCCAAAGCGACTTACATCTGAGAATAAGAACAACAGAAACATTAAATCAATCAGTAGAGACATCAGAGATAAGATCAAACTGCTGTAGTGTCGTTGGGCGCATGTGTTGCCTGCAGCGCTAGAGGCACTGATTTTTGTTTCCTATGTTCATTAAATCAGAGTTTCTACAAAGAACCAGAACAAATTTCTCAAGTTAGTATAATTTCTATTGATCACAACTAAGTGCAGAAATGTTGCTTAAAGAGCTGCGTCT